>JAXGGA010020584.1:0-18021 GCA_038373865.1 Uloborus plumipes | reverse complement strand
GTTTGAAAAATTTAATTTAACTCTAGGGAAAAGTGGTTCGTTCAAAGCAGTTGTGTAATCTAGGAGATGCCGGGTGATGGTCAGGGACGTCATTTCAAGTTTTTCCTGGGGTGGGGGGGCAAAGGGTCCAAACACAATGCAATTTCATCGGAAAACATAAAAAACCACGCCCACTTATATGTAAATACATTGATTTTTCAAAGTCAGGGGGGGGGGCAATTGACCCCCCTTGCCCCCCCTAAATGACGGGCCTGGTGATGGTGTTTATGTTTTACTTTACTCATACATATCCTAGCTTTAACCCTTTATGTCCCAAATTAATTTAGCAATGAATTTTTATATATTTATTTGGTTTTTTGAGTTGCAAATACATCAAAACATTTTATCGAGTATATAAATTTTGAAATGTTTGGGGGTCTAAGGCCCCCTACGCCTTAGGGCCCCCAAGAAAACCGTTTCTGATCGCAGTTACCATCTGTCGGCCTCTCAGCGAAATACAAGGAGTGGTACTCAAAAGCTTCAGCATGATTACAGCCATTTAGGATTCACAACCATATAATATAAGCGGAACTTCTGTGTCCCGTCCTGCATGAAGGGTTAACCCATTAATGATTAGCGTCCCTTTTTAGGGACGGTCCAAAAAAGGGTCTGAATTTCCCCAAAATGAACATTTCAACCAAATAATAGTGTTCAATTAGTACCTTGGTATTGTTTCAATTCGTTATTAACAGATTGCAGCACATAACCATTGTAAAGTGTGTTCTGTAGCAGTTTTAATATGATCTTTATCAAAAATTACATCGTTCACAATCTCAAGAAAAAAAAGCTAAGTTTTCAAAGTTATTCCCAGCTTCCCAGTTTATGTTAATTGCTGATTTTATTTCTTCTTATAAAATGTCTTTTTAAATATTATATCGTAGGCAGAAAAAAAATTTAGTAAAAAAAGTATGTACCCTCTGGGGTCTATCGTAACTTTTAAGGGACGATTTTTCTTTCCTTAATAAAAAAATTATTTTTTACATAATATTTTTTTTATTATTTTTCCTGTCCATTAAACACTGTTTGTAACCAGTATACAAAATATCTTTGGAAAAAAAAGTGTCAGGCATTAATGGGTTAAATGAAAAAAAAGTTAAAATTTTAATGTTTACTTAAATAATTGGTGATTCTAAATTGCTTTTACAAATTTAGCGGGGTGATAATACCATTTAGACTACCAATTACATAGGAACGTGGAATTGCATTCCATTCTGAGTGTTAGGAAAGATGAAAGTATAAACTGATCTTGCGAAGTGAAGCAATACATGTAATCACCTGTGCCGTCATTTTGTACCTCCTACATAGCATTTCTCCGAAGACTATCAAGAATATATCGCATGCAATTTTCCAATGAGAAGAATCAGTATTTAGCTCTTAGTTGGTACCGAAGTAAAGCAATCAAAGTAAAAGTTGGCATTTAAAAACGATATGAAATCGGTGCAACGACACGTGCCGTCCACGTTTTGAGCACTTGCTATGAGTTTTTTTTTTACTAAACAATAGGGTCATTCCAAGTGAAATCAACAAGCCTCAAAACTTGACCATCACCAATTTCAAAAAAAAAAAAATCATAGGGTTGAATACGTCTATAAAGTGATACAAAAAAATGATTTTTAAAATTTTTTTCAGCTGTGAAAACAACTGTGAAATGCCGTCACTTATAACAACCGTCACTTATAACTAGCATTTCACAGTTTGCAATATTTCTGTATTATATATCTCCAGGAGCCATGGCATTGCAATAAAGTGGTAATTGTGTAAAAAGTCTATGTCCCTTTTCATCCAGATCCCATTGCTGTCCCATTCTGAAATTTTTACCACATATACACTACATTGGGAAGTAATATATATATTTTTTTCAGATTTTTAAAAATACATTTTTTGTGATATTCAAGGTCAAATAATGCTTTCGGTGACCTTGAAATTTTAACATTACGAAAACTTGTCAAGTCATATATCATATGAAAGCTTGTTTAAAGAGCTTTAAAATGACATATAACAAAAGACTTTAGCTGCAATAGAAGCTGAGAAAATTGAATCTTTGTATGTACCAAAATTCGACTTTTTGCCATTTTTCGAGTATTTTAGGGGGTCCCCCACAAAAAACTAACAGCTGAAAAAATTTTTAAAAATCATTTTTTTGTATCACTTTATAGACGTATTCAACCCTATGATTTTTTTGAAATTGGTGATGGTCAAGTTTTGAGGCTTGTTGATTTCACTTGGAATGCAACCCAATAAATCTTTTGGTATTGTTCATCCGCTTTCTCAATATTGTTAGGAAAGCTAATGAACAATTATTGTTCTAACATTCCTCTTTTCTACCTCTCAGAGAGGACTGTGACACAATGCTTCTGATAATTATTGATCGTTTGGATGGGTACTTTCAACCCTCTTAATTTAAAACAATTTAGAATCACCCTGTATTTCTTGTTATGATTATATATGTATTGCTATTTGTAAATAAAGATCTTTGAAATAAATTATAAATGAATATTTTGATTTCGACCCCATTTGCTTACTAAATGTGGTTTTTCTGAATTTTCAACAGTGCCAAGTTTTGTTTCCTTTTCAAAATGACTAAAATCATCCGAGAAAATAAGTTCTTAGCCTTTGACAGTTACATATGTCTTGAGATTGGGAGTATATTCCTAGCCACAACGTAGCTAGGTTGTAAAGATAAGGCAGCAGAGCAAGTGACCTGTTTTCCAGCTCGGGTGGCATTCCAACACCCTTTGGTCAAACACGGCTCCAGTAGCACTCTGTGTGCTTTTGACATCTTTTTTGCAGAACAAACGAGGGCGTTTCCTTGAAAAACGCGACATGATGTGATTGGCAAATTTTTAACATAGTTTCTGAGATCTCTCCCTACACTTTCAAAACAGAACTCTAAGCGTTTGTATTGTATTTTGCTTTTCAAACAATCCATTTACTAAATTTATGACTGATAATACAGTTGTTCCCATAACCCTTTAAGAGGTCAATTATTTTACCAGAAATGCTTCCAAAAAAGGTATATTTTTTTTATTGCATATAGTTAAGTACCATACTAACAGAATAAGAATATAAAGAAATTAAAAATTTTTTTTTTCGTTTTCAATGCTTTTACAATATTTTTTATTTTAGTTTTGGTCACAAAATCCCGAAATATTTGCTTTTTTCAAGTACATTCTGCATGCAGTAATGAATGATTTACAAATTATGCAAAAATTTCTCTCACACTTACTGTGAATTTTGAGGTTTACAATTTTCCGAACAGTTCGGGAAAGCCAGAAAAGGAAATCTGAAAATATCGATGCCCGTATGCCGTACGGGCAAACCAGATGAGGCCAATTTCGGGTAGCACATACACCGTACGGGCAAACCGCTTAAAGGGTTAAATAAAGAGCTGAAATGTTAAGAATAAATGTTAGAAAGTCTGTTTGATAACGATTCGATATCAACATTTATGACTAGAGGGACGATATTGACGGCATTCAGAAATAGGTAATTAAGTTCACACACAAAAAAAAGTTGAACTATTGCAATAAATTATTCTTTAGAGTAAATTATTTTATGGTGTGAATCAGTTTTATAATTTGAAGGTACGTCACTAAACTTACTGTTGCAGTTGTACACATTCAAAATGCTTTCTTGAAAAAAGCCTTTTTAAAATTCTTATAGTAAATTATTCTTTTTCCTTGTCGTGGTATCCATTCTGAATCGTTAAGACATTTAGGTAATTGCTTGCTACTGAATTTATTTGTGTTTAGAATTTTTCGATTCTCTTTTGTCTTGGTTGTTTTGATTCGCTTTCATGTACGAGGATATTTTTTACTTTAAAGAACTTTTTGCTTCATTTGTTGTTTAATAATAAAATAAATCTTCTGCCACTGATTTTTTTAAATGTATTTTAACTGATGTATAATTTTGCATTAACCTCTTCCCGGCTTTTTCCGGGAAGGACCTCGGGCAAGCAAAATGTTCCATTCTGGCTCATCCCGAGTGTAGCTCGGGCACTGTGAAAATTAACACTGCACGACCAGTCTTTCCCGAATTATTTCACATGTCCCTTTTATGGTTTCGGATGCTTTTATTTACTATTGTTGCTACTACTAAATGGCAGCACTATAAGGTGTTTTGAGCTGTAGATTTAAGATAAGAGTAGGCGCCAACTCCAAAGTATAATGATTATTTAAATAGATATTTTTACAATTATTTTTAGGAAATGTTGAATGCGAATGATGCTATTATGTTTAAAAAGATATGTATGAAAATAAGCATAAAAAAATTGACATTTTTTGATCCGTAATCCCGAAGTAAAATGAGCCTGGAAGGGGTTAATAGTCATTTTCCTGTAAGTTTTCTCCCCATCAGTTTTTATACAGATTTAAAAGTTTCTCTACCATTTTCTTCATTACACATATAATTTCAATATCGAAAATTTTCTGACACCTAAAATTATTTTTTTTACTATAATTCACGTCATATGTAACCACAAATATTGTTAGATTTGTTTCAATGGTTGAAAATATGATTTGAAATTAGAGTGAGGATTTGTTTTGGAGAAGTAAAAAAAATCAAAAGCTGTGAAACCATAATAATGATCAATTACATAAAATAATAATAATTTTCTAAGGATGAAATGGGACATGCAAGGAAAAGAGCTGTGTACTATTTTGATTCCAGGGCCGTCATTTCGAATTTTTCCAGGGGGGGGGGGGGGCAAAAAGTGTATGCACAATGTACATTTACCAAAAAATGGCTGAAAACATGCCTACTTACATGTAAATACATTGATTCCCAAAGTCAGGGTGGGGGCAATAGACCCCCCCCCCTTAACCCCGAAATGACAGACCTGTTTGATTCTTTACATTTAGAATCTTTGATTTTCTTTTTAGAAAAATAAATAAATAAATAAACAGTACTGTTGAAAAAATCGCAAATTGCTTAGCAGATTTTTTCCCTCCCTTTTCTACGATGCTTTTTTTTTCTTTAATTCAAAGTATCAAAACACGTTTGAATAAATTTTCGAGGCTTATTTCCTGCTGTCAATGCATGAAATACGCCTGTTAAATCTCTCTAAGATACAAGGGAGGGGCGATGGGGGCGATCGCTCCTCCCTTGAGGGACTCACCACTGGTAAATTTTCAATACTGAAGTTCCAAAAAGGCATTTTTAGACTATTTTTATTGCGAACAAAAGGGAGCTTTTATACTTTCCTCAGGATAAGTTTCGAAGTGGAAGCTCAAAACATATGACGTCAACATTTGCAAACTAAGAAGTGTAGAAAATTATACGTAATGAAATTAATCGCTCCTCCCTTGAAACATTTCTAGATTTGCTCTTGTCTAGACATAACTAACATATCAGGACTAATTATGTAATTTCTTTTCCACAGAAGAATCTATCTTGACGGAGAACACAGACGACTTCATCATCGGCGACCGAGTGTGGGTGAATGGGACAAAACCAGGCTACATCCAGTACCTGGGAGAAACCCGCTTCAGCCAGGGAGACTGGGCAGGGGTGGTCCTAGATGATAACAGCGGCAAGAACGACGGCTCAGTGGCCGGAGTCCGGTACTTCCAGTGCGAACCGAAGCGCGGCGTCTTCGCCAGGCTGCACAAGCTGACTCGTTACCCCCTGGTCCACGCAGTGACAGCGGACAGGAGCAAGCTGAACACGCCCCCGCCCCCCATCCAGCGCTGCCTGACTCCAACCCGGACTCCGAGTCCGGGAAGCCGGCTGCTGAGAGAGGGCGATAGAGTCATGGTGATTAGTTCTGCCGGGGCGATGCCCAAGACGGGGGTCTTGAGGTACATTGGACAGACGGAGTTTGCCGCCGGCGAATGGGCTGGGATAGAGCTGGATGACCCCTTGGGGAAGAACGATGGGACAGTTGCTGGAAAGAGGTAAGCATGCAGTTCTTTCAGTGTCTTTTTAGGATACGATGTTTTAATTTAAGCCTCAAACTTTAGAATACACTTTTTCGAGTTGAGAGGCTCTCTACGATTGATATTTGATTTCTGAAACAAACGATTCAATGGCTTGTTGAATTGGCTATTCTGTTGATGAATATTTCGGTAATCTGGTTGGCGTTGTTTTCAATCGGCCAAACAGACAACGGCATCGCCAAGTGTCGCTTCGCTTGTTTACTACTATCACTTCTGACTGAATGCATTAGCTAAGTATGCTTTCTTATCGAAGTGTCTTTTTAGCCTACAGGTCATTCCATGTCAAGTGATCCGACTTTTTTTTACCTTACATTTTCGTATTTCTTTCAAATTTGGATCATCAATTGTAGCCCTTGAGGTAATCAAAAGTCTCAATTTCTAGATTTTTATCTCTATTATTTTTTTTATTTATGAGACTTTGAACTTTGGAAACCCCCCCAATTTTCCATGGTGTCGAGTTATGGTCCCTTTTATATTCAAGCATCCATGGGAAAACGAGGGTTTTTCCAAAGTTCAAAGTCTCATAAATAAAAAAAATAACAGATAAAAATCTAAAAATTGAGACTTTTGATTGCCTCAAGGGGTACAATTGATGAGCCAAATTTGAAAGAAACACAAAAATGTGAGGGAAAATTTTTCTCAGATTTTGGATCACTTGACATGGAATGTATTAAATTGTCCGAAACAAAAGGATAAATGAATGAGCAAAATTGCTAACGTAAATTCATAATTCAAAAAATTAGAATCACTATCTGAACATCGCGTTGTGTAAATCTCTAAAATTTTTAAAATGCACAAATATTAGAACACTAAATAATGAAAGTGAATATGACTTACCGAATGTTCTTTATTAATACACATCATCAAACAAGACAATCATACTGGTGGGCCCACAAGTCAAATAATATGCGAAGTGGAATACATAACGGAGAGCACGTGGTGGCGTTGTAAGTAGAGTTCAAAAAGCTCCGGAAAGCTATTAAAATGTCTGTACCTCGAAAATTAAGTAGCAAATTAGATGATCGGTCTTTATCCTGACCAGCACATTTTGTAGTACAGTCGCACTTGATTTCTTTCGGTAGCGTTGCAAAGAAACGTTTTAGGGTTATATACCCTTTGTCTCTCAGGCGCGACTCATCCAATCCGAGCCAATCCATGAACATCCGTAATAAAAGGGCACATTTCTTCTTTTAAACATCACTAAAAGATTTCTGGGCTAAAATATATTAATTCCTTTACAACATTTCACGAGATATAAGGAATTTTTGTCCTCCATCGAGACGCGAAGAACAGCACCTCACGAAAACCAAAATCGACGTTCCACACACACCAGCTAGCAGAGAAGGAGAGAGACAGGAGAGGACAACACATCGCTCCAAACTGGGGAAGATCGCATGACGTCAAACTCGTCACACTTCTCTTTAGCAATCATGGATACGGAAAGCTTAAAATGTGCTGCCATCTGGTAAGGAGCCTCGTAAACACAGTTCAATATATCACGCACTTGCAGTTTAATTTGAATTTACTGATTCTCAGATCACCTTCTTCACATTCCACCCCCCGACAGAGAAAAATACACATATACACAAAATACAATACATAAAAATACATAACATTTTGGTAAGTCAAATGTTTCGTTATTCAGTGCATTCATCTCTTTCCAAAGGGTCACTTCAGATCATAACATTACCTACACCTCGATCAACAAACCATACATAAATTTGCATGTTGTCATAAGAATGAAACGAAAATTTTTTCTTTTTTTTTTGTAGAAGGGAGAGAAAAAAAAATTTTTTCCTTTTGCAATGAATTCTCTCTAATACCAATATGAACATTGTAAAAGAATTTAAAGTACTTTGTCTCAAAACTAAGTTTTGTAGTGCCAGCCTAATCAAAACGTAATTCCCTGAGGTCGCGAGTCCCAAGGAAAAAAAATTTCTAGACATTCGACCATTCGTACCATGAATCATATGGTAAAGAAAAAAAAACAAAACAAAAAAAAATTTATTACCAATGAAGATTTTTTTTTTTTTTTTTTTCTTTTTTTTCTTTTTTTTCTTTCTTTTTATTCATTCTCTTTTTCTTTTTTTTTTTTTTTTTTACATTAATTGGCACTAAAAATCTTACTAAAGTGAAGTTTTACTTCCCTTTCGGAATCATCATTTTCGTTTTTGAGTAGGTAATTGTTGTTTCTGAAACTTTTAGTGACTACGTATGGTCCCTTGTATTTGGGCATAAAAACACCCGAGCTTCTGAAATTTTTGATGAACACTTTGTCACCTACATTGAATTTTTTGATCTCCCTGCCCTTTAGATGATTTTTATGCAGGTTAAAATATTTGGTTTCGTTTTCAGCCACAGCGGCTTTATTTTCCTCCGCAGACTTGGACATTTGTTTGGCATAATTTTCATAGTTGGTATTAATAATAGGATCAGAAAAAATGTCTATAGGCGTGTCGATTTTTCTCCCGAAGAAGAGTTCCGCAGGAGAAAAACCGGTGACGCCATGAATGCTGGCGTTGTAATGCAATTTAAATAAAAGCAACTTTTGTGACCATTCTGCGGTATTTTCTGATATGGCTGCTATACTTTCTTTCAAAATTCTATGGCATCTCTCGATAATTCCATTAGAAGACGGCAGATAAAAAGACGTTTTCCTATGGTCTATCCTTAATCCCTGGAAAAATGTCTCAATTTCATCAGAAACAAAATTTTTTGCATTGTCCGAAATTATGATTTTAGGAATGCCGTATCTGGCAAAATAATCATTCAGACATTTGATGATTGTAGTTGATGTAATGCTAGTGAGGGAGTATGTTTCTAAAAACCTAGAATAATGGTCTATGATAGTTAAAATGAAAAATCTCCCATCACTAGATCTGCACAATTTCCCAACAATATCTATGGCTAATTGTTGGCCACAAGCTAAATGAGTTTTGGAAATAAATTGTGGCTTTGACTTGTCGCGTTTGGGTTTATTTGCTAAGCACTTTTCACAAGAGCTGCAGTAGGACTTGACCTTAGAAAACATGAATGGAAAGTAATAAAGTTTCTTTAAAAAATTATATGTCTTCTGAAACCCAAAGTGTGTTAGGTGCGAGTTTTCAATGCATGAATTTTCCAAATTGGATGGAACATAAATTCTCTTTATAGTTTGGGTTTTACCTTTTCTTTTAATTTTGATACGTTTTAACAAAATGTTGTTATCATCCAAACAATAATTATCTGACATATCCTCCTGATTTTTAATTTTTTCAATAATCTGAATAATATCTGGGTCCTGCTGCTGCTCTGCGAGAATTACATTAGCAGAAAGGTCATGTTTGGGTTGGAGCAAATTTATGTTGTTCAATTTTAAATCATCATCATAGACTCTAGACAGATAGTCTGATGGGTTTAAAGACCCCTCAATATGTTCTAAATTGTATGTAAAGTCCTGTAAAAACAGCATCCATCTACATACTATGTCTGGTTGTTTGTCGAGTTGAAGGAAATTTGTTAATGTCTTAGCATCAGTTAGAATTGTAAATGGAACCCCCAATAGTTCCTCTCTAAAATGCTTAACGGATGAAAAAATGGCAAAAAGTTCTCTTCTTATGGAAGGATACCTAGCCTCAGCGGGCGATAATTTCTTAGAATAAAATTCGATTGGGACTAAATGATCATTAACCTTCTGCATTAAAATCGCAGACAAGGCTGCACGACTGGCATCAGTCACTAAAAATATTGGGGCATTAGGAGCTAAGCTCTTTAATGTAGGTTTATGAAGAATAATCTCTTGAATTTTGTCAAAGGCATCCTGACAATCCTGCGACCAAAAAAAATTTACATTCTTTTTTGTAAGATCTACAATTGGTGAGATTATTTCTGCATATTTATGTATCAAATTTCGGAAATAATTTGTCATACCTAGAAAGGTCTGTACTTGTTTTACGTTCTTGGGAATAGGAAAATTAGTCACTTTATGAATATTGGCCTCTGATGGGGAATAACCATTACGGTCAACATTATACCCTAGATAGGTTATACTTTGTTTACCCAATTGCATTTTAGCTGGGTCTAACGTTAAATTAAATAATTTGAGCCTATCAAAAACTGATTGTAGCATTTGCAATAGATCTTCAAAAGTTTTAGATGCGATTACAATGTCATCTAAGAAAAATTGTAAGTTTGGACCTTTTAAATGGCCTAAGGCCTTACTAATTAGCAAGTGAAAATATGAAGAAGATAATTTGCTACCGAAGGGCAATCGAACCGGCTGAAAATTGCCTAATTCCGAGCAAAAAGCTAATTTATGCCTATCTTCGGGCTTTAATTTTATTTGGAAAAAAGCTGCCTTTAAGTCCAAAACACAAAAAAAATTATTTCCAGCAATATTTTGAATTATGTCATTTATCCTAGGTAAGCAGATTTTAACAGGTACAGTAATTGCGTTCAAGAGCCTATAATCTACTACCATTCTGAACTTCAAATTTTTTTTTTGCTCATTTGGATTGGATTTTTTTTGCACAAAAATTATTGGAAAAGAGTAATTACCTTTACTTTCCTCAATAATCCCAGCGTCTAATAGCTGTTTGATTTCCTGTTGTGCAAAGGCACGAGCAATTTTGGGGATGGAATAAGGTCTAGATTGGATGGGAAAGTTATGTAACAGATGGAATTCAGGCTCTACAGCATCAGTTGACCCTAGCGTTAAGTAAGATTTTGAAAAAACCTCATAATTTTCCATCAATAACTTTTGCATGTTTTTTTTGTCAATTTCATTTAAATGATCTAAGTCAAAATCATCAATAGATAATTCCTTTTTCCTTAAATCTAAAATATCTTGTCGGTTTAAACTGTTAATTTCCAAATTTTGAATTTGATTTTGAAATTGAACCATTTCATTTTCAAAAAATTCCCTGACTGTGCCTAACACCTGTCCTTTCTGGATACAAAAGTCGGAATTGGTGGTGTTGTCAATAATGACAGAAAAAAATTTTGACTCCTTAGAGTTATGAATTGAATCTAGGATGTCACATGACTTATTGATTTTGTCAGGAGAAAAAATCATTAATTTTGAGTTCTTTAATTGTTTAGGAGTTTTAATGTGAATGATCTCAAAGGAGTGTGATTTAATCCTCACATTGGTGTCAGATTTTACTTTAAAAAAATTTTTAGCATTGCTAACACTCTGAGTATTTTCATTATCAACAATTAAATTCCCAACAACTACGCTTTGATCTTGTTTTGAGTTTGTTGTTACAAATTTTAATGATGTTTTATCAGATATTAACCTCTTATTTACAGAGTCTAAAATTATTCTGTTTCTATGGAAAAAGTCATAACCCAGAATTACATTATAACTTGAGTTCCAACTGAAATTTGTCACGAAAAATAAACTGGAAAACCATTTGTTTTCGATTTTGAATTTCATATCAATAGCCGAGGAGTATGGGACAAAACTATCATTAATTGTCTTGATTTTTACATTCCTAGCTACAAAATTCAGTTTTGTGGTTTCCTTAATTTTGTCCACCACTTCTTGTTGAATTAAGCTTAAATTGGCTCCTGAATCAAGCAGACCAAAACAGGATACGCCGGCAATATTAATTTCAATAATTGGCAAAGGGCTATTTATGTCATTGCAGGACATGACCACCCTGATGTCAGAGTTTTCCTGAAAATTGCCCTCGTTGATGTTGCAAAATTGTTTAGTATTGTCAATTGAGTCAGACTTTTTTGACATGCTAGTAACCTCCCAAAATTTTTTTCAGAAAAATGTGAATTGTCAAAATTTGTCTTTTGTTTACAAACATTAGATCCCCCTAAATTAGTGTCACTAGAATTCTTAAAATTTTGATTTGACATTGAATTCTGCTTTGTGAAACTGTTCTGAAATGGATCTTTTGTTTTGCATTCTGACTTCATCAATTGATTTTTAGAGGACCATTTTTGATTTTGCAAATGTAAGTGGGTTCCGAAAAATTAGTTTGGTCCCTAAATGTGTGTCGGAAACCCCTACTAGTTTAAATTTTGTTCGGAGTGGCTATTCCTGTCATAGGGTTTGTTATAATGACCTCTGTGCCTCGAATGATTTCCCTAAAAAAAGATCTGCCTCGACGAACATTATTTAAACCCCCCTCTGATAAGAATTTCCCTAGAGTTGCCAGGGAAATACCAGCATTTAGTGGTAAAGTGGGGCTTGCCACAAATATGACATACAATTGGCATTTGGGTTGATGAGGTTGAAGGATTAGGTACAGAAAAATTTGATGCATGATTGAAGTTGAATGAATCAGCATTTAGTGCATTAATTTGATGAGGAAAGACCGGTGCATTTGGGTTTAAATTTTGAGCTGGCTTCATTTTTTCAATTTGCTCAGTTAGCTTTTGAATTTTATCGTTTGTGAGCAATTGGCTTTGTAGCAAAACATTTAATTCAACCTGGGAACTCTGCGAACTATAATTCGCTGTGTTTTCGAGTGCCCTTTCTATGTTCTTTGCAATTTTGACTGCCTGCTCGAACGATTTAGGCCCTGCTTTTCTACCTCGACTCTCAATTCCGGCCTTAAGGCCTGAAGAAATTTTGAAAGCTTTGTTTTTCCCAAAATAACCAAAAGATCTGAGGTGGCATTTTTCGAGGGAATCAGGTAATTATGTGCGGAATTTCCTATAAGTTCTGCTAGTTCTTGAACCGTTTGTTTAGGTTTCTGACATATATCCCAAAATTCCCTTTGACTCTGTTCAAAATCGCTTTTCTTAGAGAACTTAGCCCTGAGTTCCCCACACACATCATTAAATGTGGCAGAGCTGTTCTTTTCCAAAAATTTAGAAATGACGTTATGAGCTTTATCTCGTAATTGTAATTTAGTGATAATGATTTTTTTTTCAGCGGACCATTTCTCAAGTTTCGCAATGTCCTCTAAACTGCTGATAAAGTCATCGATACTCTCATTGCTGTGACCAGCAAAAGTTGGTAATAGAGATATTAATGAGTTTGCCATAATAATTTGCGAGAGAAAAAAAATCAGGTATAATTAATCCAAAATCATATTAAAATGAATAAGCAAAATACAAATATGCAATTCAATAAATTCCCGCACATGTATTACAGAGAAAAAACAATTATTTGGATCATATGCATGAAATAAAAGTGAAATATTGTACTTAAATTCACCCAACTAGTATCGCTATATCTCATTATTAATATTTTAAAATTCATATTCAAAATATTTAAAATTTGCCATGATAAATTCTGATCAAAAAAATTTTTTTCTTTTTATATTAGCATTCAGTTCTGGCATATTTAAACACATTGACATAAAATAGTTCATCAAAATCAATTTCATGTAGAAGATGGAAAATTAGTCATACTCATGTAATAGGATACACGATCCAATTAACATGATGTCAAAAATAATATATCAATAAATTTATATGACATATTTCATTATTTAGAAAAAAAATATATTAAAACACTTCACAAATATTTTTATTTTATTTTATTTTTTTTTTTTTATTTTTTTTTTTTTTTTTTACTTAATAACTGATCTGAAGCGAGTCTTTGGAAAATGATTTTTCGTTAATAAAAAAAAACATTTTAAATTCACAATAACCCAGTAAAACCTGAGGTAAATTAGCAAATTAACACTACAAGTTTTTTTTTTTTTTTTTTTTTTTTTTTTTTTTATCACGGCACCATTATATTAAATTGTCCGAAACAAAAGGATAAATGAATGAGCAAAATTGCTAACGTAAATTCATAATTCAAAAAATTAGAATCACTATCTGAACATCGCGTTGTGTAAATCTCTAAAATTTTTAAAATGCACAAATATTAGAACACTAAATAATGAAAGTGAATATGACTTACCGAATGTTCTTTATTAATACACATCATCAAACAAGACAATCATACTGGTGGGCCCACAAGTCAAATAATATGCGAAGTGGAATACATAACGGAGAGCACGTGGTGGCGTTGTAAGTAGAGTTCAAAAAGCTCCGGAAAGCTATTAAAATGTCTGTACCTCGAAAATTAAGTAGCAAATTAGATGATCGGTCTTTATCCTGACCAGCACATTTTGTAGTACAGTCGCACTTGATTTCTTTCGGTAGCGTTGCAAAGAAACGTTTTAGGGTTATATACCCTTTGTCTCTCAGGCGCGACTCATCCAATCCGAGCCAATCCATGAACATCCGTAATAAAAGGGCACATTTCTTCTTTTAAACATCACTAAAAGATTTCTGGGCTAAAATATATTAATTCCTTTACAACATTTCACGAGATATAAGGAATTTTTGTCCTCCATCGAGACGCGAAGAACAGCACCTCACGAAAACCAAAATCGACGTTCCACACACACCAGCTAGCAGAGAAGGAGAGAGACAGGAGAGGACAACACATCGCTCCAAACTGGGGAAGATCGCATGACGTCAAACTCGTCACACTTCTCTTTAGCAATCATGGATACGGAAAGCTTAAAATGTGCTGCCATCTGGTAAGGAGCCTCGTAAACACAGTTCAATATATCACGCACTTGCAGTTTAATTTGAATTTACTGATTCTCAGATCACCTTCTTCACAGAATGATACTACGATACTGTACTTATTTCAAAAAATTTGCATAAACTTGACCAAAATAGAATTCAAGCACCTTATAGAGTTAAGGAACAGTTCATGAATGATGTCACGTTAGAGGAAAAAGGAGAGTTCGCGATGGAGGGCTAATACAAAAGGAGTTTTAAATGAGATTAAGTAGGAAGAAATGTATGACGTATGACAGATGAGGTGAGGGGATAAGGTAACGTGTGGCACTTTGTGACAAAGTCAGTGGGAGGGGGTAAAAATAATGAAAAAAGCATGTCGTCATTTATGGGCAGCCTCTAAGTACACTTTTGCAGACTTGATTTTGTTTTTTTAACATTAGAATGAATTTTTATTTCTCTGACGTTTGTCACCTTTTACCAAGCTTTGTATTAAAATTGCCTAAAATATAGTTCGAGCACCTTTGCATGTTCAGTATACGCAATGGAAGATCTAAAATTAATGAATGTAATATTTGGTAATCCTGATCAGTGCAGGTTCGTCATTTGGGCAATGGGAGGGGGGGGGGGTCAATTGCACCCCTTGGCTTTGAGAAATTGATGCATTTACATAGAGCGTATATTTTGCTGTGTTTAGGTTTCATTAACTTTAAGTATTATACCCTTTGCCCCCCTCCCCCTGGAAAACTTCAAAATGACGGTCATAATTAAGCGGCGGATTTACAGGTTCAGGGACATGTCACAATGCATTTTTCGGGGACCCTATGTGATGTCTATAATATAACTATGTAAAAGGTTTGTCGTATGCATTATTGTATCTTCCTCGGGCCCCTTATGGTCCTGTGCTTACCTTGCAGTTCGATACTTGCGATAGGGTAACTCCGCCACTGATACTGTTCTTGTTAAAAAAAACCAGTTATTTCTTATTACTTAACTCACAACTACTTTTAAGGTGTTTTCAGATCGTTTTACATGAACCAGCCATTAGTTCCGACCCCCCAATGTTTTTCTTTCTGGCAATTTACAAGTCATTTTTTTTTAATTAAAAACACACTTACATTGAACAAATAAGTGTGTGTGTTTTATGTCTTACAACATATATTTAATGACCAATTTAACAGAACGCTGACTAAAAACTTATGTTATAAAAAGTTAGTTTAGAGAAAGATATTCCTTTCATAATTTTAATATCTTGAAAGAATATTACAATGCATGATTAAAATGTTCAGAATTTTTCTGTTCATTGGACAATAATATTTTAGACTGTTTTTTATTCAATGGAAGCTATTTGTTTAACAGCAAAATTCCATTTTATTAAGCTTTATTTTCTTTTCTTTTAATTGAAAATGTGGCTTGGGTAATTTCAAAACAAGATAACGAAATTAACGTTGCAAAATTACACTTTACTTAGAAGTTCAATTGACTAATTCAATAGGAGATAAAAAGAATGAAAACCAAATAAGCATTCCATAAGCACTTTTCATTTTGCGTCATAATCTTTCCTTTTCCCAAAAGAATGTTATCTTGCTTGATGATTCATAACTTATCAAAATAAAAACAAAGTGTTATATGAGAATGATAAAAGTAATCAAGGAAATCTTAGGTGTCAAAGATTGTAATCTTTCTAAAGCGCATTGAGACTGAGGTTGCGTTTAGAGCTTGATTCCAAAAGGATAAATTTTTTACAATAACCTCGTTTAGTATGTTATAAAAAAAAAAGAGAAAAAAAAAAGATTTTGTAAGAGTACACGTAGCAAAAAGAAGGCTTACTACAATCGCAGATTTCTAATTCGTTACACAATTTTTACCGGAAAACGTTATTTCTAAAGCAAAAATTCAGAAATAAAGAGAGGTTGGATATTTTCACGAATCCTGTCCAAAAATATTCCTGATTCAACTTCACTGTGTCTAGGTGTTTTGCCCTTGTTATAATGTTAGTTGTTATTCGTTTTTTTGTTACTTTTTAGTTCTCTCAGATTTTTTTCATGGATATCTTTTTATTTCCTTCACAATTAAGAACAGTAGGTATATCAAAATATCATTTGAAAACGTGGATTAAAAATTTTAGTCTTTAAAAATCCAGTTTTATTTTTGTTATTTTTAGATTCATAATTGTGTTAACTATTTTATACCACTTTTGAGCCTTTATCAGTAAATATCTGTACCTCAGAACCAGACTAACGTAAGTCCATTTTCGTCATTTTTCAGTAGAGGGGAAAAACGATGTATTCGACAATCGTTTTTCCCCTCTACCGAAAAATGACGAAAATGGACTTACGTTAGTCTAGTTCTGAGGTACAGATATATATAAATAAAAAAGGATTGATTTGCATGAGTTCGAAAAACGGAACCTCTTTTTTTTAAGGCAAAAAATGTCAACTCATTGATAAAGAGCTTAAATTTTGATACAAACAATATGTATTACAACATTAAAATAACAGCGAATACCAAATGTAATACAAATTTTCAACTTTACTCGCCACCTCCTGTCTCCTGCAATATAGACGATAAGTAAAATTGTCTTAGCTAAACCACAGTTTATGATTACAAAAAACAAAAAACAAAAAAAATCAAGTAAATTTGTTACAGAAAAAAAAACCTGATCACAAACGAACGAAAAGCATTGGTATCGTAATGACAGCGCATCTGACGGTAAGAAAACCTAATTCACATAAGTACAATATCAATGTGTAGTTATTTATATCTGCTTGCAGGAACTACATCAATTATTGCCTTTGCTCGATTGGTTTATGTTTAATATTGGCATATAGTACATAACTTTTTTATTGTGTTCTGTCATTAATATTCTGACTTTTCAACCGCTTTTATTTGCGAAATGCTATATTTATACTTTTATTTAAAACAATCATTAAAAGGGAGAAAAAAAATGCCCGATTAGCACGGTAAGTTGACTACGCTTTTTGCAATTTTTCAAAGAATCTTATTCCTAAAGCTTTAAGTACAGCGCTTAATATACTATTTTGTTGTGTGTACTGGGAGCACAGCTTTAAATAAGGAAACGCCGAGAGTCAATTGCAATTCTCGGAAATCAATCTCTTCCAATGCCATGGAAAATAAAGACTCATTGTATTCGGTTTTTTCGTCTTGTTCATCACCAATCTTTCATTTTCTTTCTGATAAATGGACGTCATTGACGCGGTACCCAAAACAAGAAAAGTAAAGTGTCATAGACGTTGTAGATAATTGTGTATCATTATCATATCTTTTTTAGATAAAATGTCGAACTAAGCAACATTCAGTAATGCAATTTAAACAACGACAAAATGGCTAATATCTGCAGAAAAAATATCGAAGTTGGAAAAAAAAAAGTTTACTGTTTTATATTTTGCACTTTCGCGTTTTCAGAAAAGGAAAAAAAAAAAAAAAAAGGCCATGAAAACCAACCATGATGAAACTTATAACATATTGATATTTATTTCTTTATAAGGTGTTATTAAATAGGATAATTTTTTTTTCTATGAGCAAGATCCCCGTAAAAAATTTTAAAAAATTTAAA
>JAXGGA010020583.1:0-18022 GCA_038373865.1 Uloborus plumipes | reverse complement strand
CGAAACTCGCTCATTTCTTTATCGAATTGCATGAAAATTTATGATTTTGAAGCTTATCCCGCGGGCTATTGACGAAAATTAGACCCACCCTCTAAAAAGTGTCGGTTCGTTTTTTATTCGAACTTCAATTTTTGGGCACAAAATTGACTCTATCTAGCCGAAATAATTGTCGTATCGTCTCCATTTTGATTTCATTCGAAAGATTTAAAAAAATGCGTTCTTTAGAACGTTTCTCCGCTAGCGCCGCGTAACGAGAATCTCGAAAATCCACGTTTAAGCGACTTATAAGCGATTGAAGTTTGAAAAAGTTAAATTTTTTGCTCAACTGTTAAAATCGTTATACCATTGTTGTTCAAATCAATTTTAAATGCGACATTTCAAGCCAAGGCTTAGCTCGGTAAACCTTAATTGTAACTTTTATTGTTTCAAAATACTATGGTAGTTTTGCGATAACGTTAGTATTTAGTTTAGTAGTAGCCTTGGGTATTTGATTTTAATATAGGGTATCACTTTTGTAGTAGTTGTAAAAGTGAACGTGTCTTTGGTCTCTTTGAAAAGTTGTCAGAACGACGGCAGTAAACCGCCTTAGCAGGGGAGCAAAACTAAGACACCAAATCTAACACATCCAATCGAGAACTGAAATCTTTGAACCTGAATAACTCAATTTTAAGTTTAGAGTTTTTTTTTTTTTTTTGCGGAATTCCGCACGGGTCACCTAGTTTTTTATATTTTAATAGGGGGTGGGGGGCGCACTTACAAATCTTGCTGGGGGCGCACCTTAGTCTGTGTACGCTACTGGTTAATATTATGTTTGTTGTTGTTTCAAATTCATGATATTTTCCAACAACTGTCACCGCGGTGCTCGAATTCTATCAATGATTCTTTCCCTCCACCTCTCACGGTTAATTTTCGTTGCCATCCTTGAAAGCAAACTTCGCGAAAAAGGCCTCAAAGAGAAAACCGTTAGCCGAGCCTTACAAAAAAAAAGCCCTCTGCAGTTGGAGGTCTTTTGTCGCGGCGCGTGTCCCCGTATTGTCAACAACCACCCCTTGGTAACATGCAGTCTCAGATTGGGACAGCTGTTACGACCCTCATAGCATTTCTGGGTTCTGAAAAAAAAAAAAAAAGTGTCGCGCTTCTTTTGAGCGTCGTACAGTTGGACGCGCTTTGGAACAGATTAATCGAATGGTGATATGATACGAGACGTTCAGCATGTAGTTATTCGCAGGAGCGCCCCGATGGGAGGTCACTGAGACCTTCCAAAAGTTTTCTTATTCCGCAAATTTTGCTAACGATTCGGCATTTTGAAAATAACATTACAACATTGAGATTATTTGCTTTTCAATTTTTAAAGTTTTTTTTTTTTTTTTTTTTTTTAGGATGCCTAGTGTTTTTTCTCATTAAATGTATGTACGCTTGCTCGTATTTTATCATTCGGTTAAGTTGAGAGTGTATTCGGCAAACTGATATTTTCTCTCCTGCCGAACATTTTAGTTCGGGGCGCCTCTGGTTATTCGGGGTATGTTTCATCCACAATTTATCTATTTTTAACTGTATCGTGTTGATTTTGTTTGTGTTTAAAGAATATTTTATCGTTACCAAAATTGAGAAACAATAAACCATTGCAAAAATTACTTAATATGGATGTATGTGATTAAGTTGGTTCAAAGTTAACCTGACACTCGCGTAAAACGATTTTTTGCCCCTTTCAACGGGAGCGTCCCAAAAGGGAGGTCACTGGAACCTCCCAAAAATTTTCCTCACTCGGCAATTCGAGCTGACGATTCGGCAAATTCAGGGACAGTATTTCTTTTTTTTTTTGGCATTGTGTCTGTGTAGTTGCAATCTTCTTTTTTATATACATTTGTTACCTTTGAAAATAAGGAGGCAATATTAATAAAACTAAATTCGGTTGTTGCAAAAACCTGTCAAATGACCAACATGCTTTGATTTGTAAATATATATTTATATGCAATATTTTATGATCTGTCATGCAGTCAATATCAATATGTTTTAATCTGTATATATATACATAACATTAAGTGTTAAATTATCCAATTAATCGTTTTGGCGATCCAAAATACACTCCCGTTGTAATTTACAAAGTTCAAGTCTATCACCTGAAGAAAAGATTGAAAATACTCGTCCCTTTTTTTTAGTGATACCAATTGTCTTTTTTCATAAAGTAACGGTATAAGGTATGGATGTGTATGCTCGTATTTTATCATTCGGCGCATTTCGGAATTTCATTCGGCAAATTGAGAATTTTTACCTTCCAAAAATTTAAGCTCGGGGCGTCCCTGTTTCAACAGCAGCTGTCTGGTCTTTTTTCTTTAAAAAGAGCAATATGGCAATCTTTTCGCGTTAATGGATTTTGTTTTCCGTCGTCAAACTTTTCATACGGATTTTTTTAAAAATTATTATTAGTATTTTCCATTTTTTCCTGCATATGTATTTGATTATTTTGCAGTCATTTCTTGATATCCCTTTGAAGCAAAAATGGGACACCGGTGTCCCACTGAACGAAACACCGATTTCCCATGAATATTTTACCTTTTACACAGAAAGGGACACCACTGTTCTGTGCTGTATTACATAACCAGAAAATTATTAAAATGCTAAATATAATATTTTCCCCATATTTTGCCGTAAATTAATATAGAGTAATGAACAAAGTATGAAAAATACGTCGATAAAAATTCTGCGTCAAAGGGATATAGTGCTAAACAATACCAATTTGTGCAAGGACACAGTCTAGGGACCCAAACTTTTAGCGACCCTCAAATGACTAATATTGTTTAGGTTCTAGTCTGAAAAAGAAATTAAATTAACATTTTCTCTTTCGATGTTTGTAACTACACTGAAAAAAAAGAAAATGTTGCTTTTTCTGTATAATACAGATAATTTAAAAGAAATAAACTGTAAAATTTTAATTTTACAGTTTTAAACTGAAATCTCTGCTACCAGCATTATACTGTTGTTTTTACAGTATAATACAGCTAACTTTATGATAATAAATTGTAAAATTGCTAATTTTAAAGTAATTCAACTAAATTTAAATTTTACAGTTTATTAGTGTGGATTTTACAGTTTTAAACTGGAACTTCTACTACGAGTACTATACTGTTGTTTTTACAGTATAATTTAACTAAGTTTATGATAATAAACTGTAAAACTGCTAATTTTATAGTAATAAACCAGTGGTCGGAAGTAGCGCGCTACAAGTAGCGAAACTACTGTAGTAGCTCCATTTTTTAGTAGTTTGTAGTGTAGCGCACTACTTTAAAAAAAAAGAGAGTAGTGAGTAGCGCGATACAAAAATATAGTAGTTTGTAGCGATTTCTGGAAACTACTTTTAAATTTAAAAATAAATAAATGAAAAAAAAGAGGGAACGAAGGTAATAAACAAGGTTTAATCGATTTTGACGTGCAAATCTTGAACGAGTACAGAAGCGGATAGCAATGAGAAATAAGAAACATATAAAAAAAAAGGGCTGATCTTTGATACATCATTTTGACGAAACACATTTTATCTGTTTGATGCCATTGGTTTATTTGGCATCATATTTTTTATATTTCCTTCAAATAATTTTCATGTTCCTAAATATTCCCTGGAAAATTGAAAAAAAAAAAGAATTGAATGTTGAATTCTTTCAATGGTTCAACTCAACTTATGAATTTTTTTTGTGGCGAATATTCGTAAAAATAAGTAAAAAAAAATCTAAAAAGAACAAATGTTAGCAAAAAAAAAGGGGGGGGGGTTCAAAAAGGAAAAGTAACAAATAAATTCAAAGACAATTCCCAGTTCTGTTCCATATGCAGATGAGCTAATTTATTAATGTAAACCACTTTTCGAATTTTTCACGTAAATTATCAAACGATGTATGCTTTTTATTTATTTGTTTTTTAATAAGTAGCGAAGTAGCGACTACAATTCAAAAGTAGTTTGTAGTCGCTACACTTAAAAGAAAGTATAGTTGTAGCTGTAGTTAACTACATTTATAACAAAGTAGTTGTAGTTGCAGTTCGCTACAAAAGAAATGTAGTTTTTTCAACCACTGTAATAAACTGTAAAATTGCTAATTTTAAAGTATTCTACTAAAATTTAAATTTTACAGTTTATTACTGTGGATTTTACAGTTTAAAACTGTAACCTCGGTTTCCAGCATTATACTGTAAAAGCAACAGTTTATTTTTTGCAGTTAGCTCAGCAAATCAAAATTTAAAAAGTAACGAAATTCAGCACTTTTTGTTAAAAATTAAAACGAGCAATAAATAGATGGAAAAGCTACGTTCCGCATGACAATAAATTCAAAGTATTGGCGGAATTCTAATTATTATTTTTACAGAATTTATTGCGGAGAAGCAGCACCAATGAAGTAAATGTTGATTTGACATTTCTAAAGTCTTGATCCGATGTTTCTTCCCCGAATCATAACGAAATAATAACTGCACTACATTTATGTTTTTTTTTAACCCCTCTTATTATGAATCATTGCGAGCTCAATATAAACAAGCTACTTTGAAGTGTCTAACATGATGCTTTCGATATCGAGTGAAAAAGTAGCAATTAGTTCAGGAAGAAAAGAAAATGCAATTAAGCTTTCAATATAGTACATTTTTAAAAGTAAAAAAAAAAATAATAATAATAAATCTGTATGGACTGACGTGTAGGCAATGTACAAAAAAGACACAATCGTAGGTGTCGCTGGTTGTCCCTTTTAGGGGGAGGTGTTAGTGACGTCATTTTTTACTTTTTTTTCGTTTTATAAGGAGTCATTATACCAGTCCAGCCGTTAAGTCAATAAGCTTCTCTCCAGTAGAAATGTCATAAAACAGTTTTAAATTATTGTTATTGCATGGGTACAAAATGTACTTGTTAAAAGTACACACTTACATTTTTCATTGAAACTGAAAGTTTAGCGTAAAACCTGAAGATACATAATATACTATGAGGATTACATCATCAACACTACACGTGCACTTGCATGTCAGTAAGATGATGGTGTACATTAGGGTGGGGCGAAAAATAAAAAGGTTTTCAGATCAACTTCTAATAGTTGCCAAAAGTTGTCTTTGGTGATAGTTAGCTTTTGTGCAAAATTTGAGAAAAATCGGTCATTATCTTCAAGGGACGCTGCGATCGCAAAGTTTTACCATAGCTATGTTGTGGATTTTATGGTTAAAATATCAAAAAGAATGCCTTTAGCTAGTCTCTTTGTGTTTTTTTTTACTCAAAAGATGTTTTCATGCATCAAAAGCATATGAAATCACTCACAAACATATTTTATATGATATATTTATATTTCATCAAAAAAATCACTTTTATTCACGTTTTTGTTTCTTTTTAAATGCTTGAAGTATAAATATATCATTTTAAATATTTTTTTGTGAGTTATTTCATATGCTTTGAATGCATGAATATATCTTATGAGTAAAAAAAAATGCAATGAGATTAGCTAACGGGATTATTTTTCATATTTTAACCATAAAATCCCGATAAATCTATGATAAAACTTTGCGATCGCAGCGCCCCCTGAAGATATTAACCGATTTTTCTCAAATTTTGCACAAAAGCTAACTATCACCAAAGACAACTTTTGGCAACTATTAGAAGTTGATCTGAAAAACTTTTTATTTTTCGCCCCACCCTAGTGTACATGGTCGGAGTGTCGAAGGATTTTCGAATAAAAGATGACAATGCTAGTTCACAAAGAATTAGGAAATGTTTGTACAAGTAAATAGTTATTTCCTCGTAGCTGAAAAGCATGAAGCAAGAGTCTTTCATAAGTCCTAATTAATTAACTCCTTGTCTTTTTCTTTCTTTATTACATCTGGACAACAACTCCACTGATTATATATGTACTTTGATATTATTTCTTATAAAACATTTCTAATCATGCGACAGTAGAAAATGAAACGCGGATCCATTGCTATTTTAATTTTATTTTATAATTTATTATCATTATTATTTATTCAATTTAATTAATTTTTTTAAATTTCTGTCAAAAGAGTTAATCGCATTGACAACTGAATGGCTCTTGGTTCATTATAACAATTCATGCAATGTTAGATTATTCAAGAAAAATTTAGTGCAGGTGCGCGTTAAGAAGCGTTTGTGCAGGCTCTCAATCTAGTGAAAAAGACAAAAGGGTTGATCTTTATTGGATGTTCATTTCAAAACAAAAGCACATGTTAGGTAAAGTGTACTGCAACCGTCTTATTGGATAGTTTTCCCACGAGCATAATGGTATAATGGTGCTTTTTGGAGGTCACAAAGAAAGAAAAAAGGAGGAAAAGCATCATTACATTGGTAAAACTTATCACCAATAAGATGTTTACAGCTAAATTTGGGTAGATTTCACTAATGTCTTGGTGAAACTTAACTTTATTTTAAAAATGTTTCACAGATATTAGAGTACTTTAGGCGGTTGCCAGTTAGTAAAAGCATCATAAAATTGGTGAAACTTATCAATTAGATGCTTAAAGCTAAATTTGAGTAGATTTTACCATTGTCTTGGTGAAACTAACTTTTTTTTTAAATAAGTTTCACCGATGTTAAGGTACTTTAGGTGGTCACCAGTTAGTAAAAGCATCATTACATTGCGAACTTATCACCAAAAAGATGATTGCAGTCAAATTTGAGTAGAGTTTACCAATGTCTTGGTGAAATTAATTTTCTTTTTTCAAAATAAGTTTCACCGATGTAAGGGTACTTTTGGTGATCACCAGTTAGTAAAAGCACCATTACATTGGTGAAACTTATCGCCAAAAAGATGATTGCAGTCAAATTTTGCTAGATTTAGCTTATTTTTTGATGAAACATTTTACAGATACGTTTTGCCAATGTAATGGTGTTTTTACAAACAGGTAACCACCAAAAGCACCATTTTTTGGTGAAAAATGGAACTTTATTGATGGCAGTGTATTTTGGTATATGTTTTGCAGAGTACAATGCGTGTTTTGCAGTGCATTAGATTATTAGTAAGGCAATTGGGTGTGCAAGATCGCAATGCTCAAGCAGGGGCAGATGTCAATGGAATTTATTTCTTGATGATATATTTCAAAAATAAGCTTCACCAATGTAATGGTGCTTCTATAAACTGCTAACCATCAAAAGCACCATTATATTGGTTAAACTTGTCACCAATAGTATAGTGCAGCAAAACTTGCCACATAACTTTTTGGTGGAAAATATAACTTTATTATATGTTTTTTTTTTTTTTTTTTTTTTTTTTGTACATGATTTGTACATTTTAGTAGTAGTAAACTTAGAATTCATTACGGTGTTTCTGTATCAGGTATTTTTTTTTTTAACTGTACATAAAAAACCAGTGTTTTGCAGTGCAGTAGAGGATTAAAAGGAAATTGTACAAGTTGCAGATGCTCAAGCAGGGACAGGTGACGTGCTGTTTGTAGTGCGGTGCGAATGATTAGGGGGGAGGGTCCATGCCAAAGCAAGGCAGCAGGCAGGCAGGCTGGCTCAAAAAGCTTCGTTAGAAGGCAAAATCTCTTTTTAACAAGACAGATAAAATTGATTATTCCGGAAGTCTTACCGTTTTTCCGGCGGGGGTATGCCTGCTTCCTTCTCTTACAGCCTCTATCGGCCATTCTTTCATCCTCTCGAGCAGCCCTGTCCAGTCCGCATCGGGACTCTTAAATTTTGTGTTTTGACGGGGGGCGAGACTCCAGGCGATTCAATGGCAGGAGGAATATATAAGCTCTCAAAAAAGTTCGCTGCTACGAGCGCAGTTTCGCAAAGGTGAACTGAATGTAAACAAAGATTTCCTTTTTTTTGTTTTGGTTTTTATTTCTCTCTGATGAGGGGTGGGGCGGCGGCGGCACACGCATGTGACACTCGGGTCACACACCACACTCGCACAAAACCAACAAAAACAAAACAAATTTTTAAAAAAATCGCGACGGGGGGAGAGAGGCTCGCAGCGGCGCGAACGGCAGCTCTCTCATCAATGGATGCCCGCCGACTAGCAGCGCCAAGCGCTCGCCATTGGCAGACGCAGCGGCGGCCTCCGATTGGCCCTCCGTTTTGCACCTATCAGGTCGCCCCGCCCACTCGCCCCTTAGCCTTGAGTCACACGAGCACAGACCTGCAGACTTGGCGGCGACAGCGGTTGCGGCGGGTGCGCTCTCTACCCCGTTATGCGTTTTTAAGGAAATTGCGCTCCTTTTTTCTTCTTTTCTCAGTTTTGTTTTGTTTTTTCGGATTCGTGGAATAGAGCCTCTGTCGTTTTTTTGTTGGTTTGTTTTCCAAATAACGAACGATCCTCTTCCACGAATCCCCCCTCCCTTTAATACTTTCACCCTTCCCAAAGGTTTTGATGAAATATATTTTTGCGGACAATTAGGTTAAAAGCTCCGCGCAGTCGCGAGCAACACATTAAAACATTATCCGTGCTCTCGTAAATAGTGACGCCCGCGGTAATTCGTGAAAGCATTTATTATTATCTTACATAATTTTTATTTTACTTTACAGTGAAATGCACTGCGTTTGAAAATTACTGCTGAAAGAATTCCCAGATAGTGTGCCATAAGTTTTCCCTCCATTTTATGGGATTAAACTTTCAATGCCGTAACTCTGATACTTTTTAGCAACGAAGAATTAAATTTAAGTAAGAAATATTGGACAGTTTTCAGTCCTATGTCATGTTTCTTTAGTCAAATGAATAAATGGTCGAAGGGAGCCCAACTTTTCTTTTTTTCATCAAAAATTTCAGTTTCACTCTTTAAACTCTTTTTAGACCCTGCAATCTTCCTTTTCCTTTTCCTCCTTCAAAAAAAAAAAAAAAACTGTGTTGTTGGAATTTTAATGTCGAAAATTTTCTCGAGGATCTCCACCGATGACCTGTCTGTACTTCGTCCTTCCTCAGACATAACCGGAAAAACTCTTAAAAACGCTTTTCAAAGACTTGTAACTATTAACAAAAAAAGTACTTATCAGGGCTGCCCATCCACCTCCCTAAGCTCAATGGAGCAAATCGCCCCCCCCCCTCCAAAAAAAAAACTTTTCACTACCCTCTTGTGCTTTATATTTATACTTTTACCCCTCTTTTCTCTTTTATTTATTTTTTTTTAAATAACTTTTTTTTTACGTATTTTAATTTTTTAAAAGTTTGAATTATGCGCAGAATAGAATCGCTTTTTTTCCCTTCCAGGCATTCCAAGCACACTCACACAAAAAATTAATTAATTAATTAATTTAACAAAATCAGTAAATAATTTCAATTAAAAAATTTAATTAATAAATAATTAAAAAATTGAATAAATTGGTTTAAAAATCCCCCCCCCCCTTTTGGTGGCGCAAGTTGCGCCATAATCCCTCCCCTGTGGGCACCACTGTACCTATCCCTCCTTTGCATTACTGACAAAAAAAATTTCAATGTTGTACTTATTTTACGTTTTGAAAATTCCCACTTTATCTGCCTTAATGAAAAATAAATTATTGAATAAAATGTATGAAGAAACTTGAAAGAAGATCAATTGGATGGCAGTTTCTAGTCCTTATCTTTTCTTAACCTGGAAAAAAAATGGAAATCTGGCATTATTACCTCCCTCTCCACCAGAGGAAGCCCACAGGAGGGATTATGGCGCAATTTGCGCCATCAAAATTTTAGAGGGGGGGGGGATTTTTTTAAACTAATTTATATATTTATTTGAATTATTTACGGATTTTTTAAATAAAAATTAATCATCAATTAATTTTTTAATTTAAACTATTTCTTTTATATAAAAAAACATAGTTATAATTCTAAAAAATAAATAAAGAATATTTAAAAAATAAACAAAATTTAAAAGATGAAAAATAAAGATAAAAAGCATAAGAGGGTTGTGAAAAAAAATTTCGGGGTTAATTTTCGCCACTGAGCTGGGGGGGGGGCACCCCTGCTCCCCACTAACTTCAGACTGCAAAAAAGATGGCGGAAGAGGGAGAGTTAAAACTTGTTCATACTAATCCCTTCCAAAATTAAAACATATATTCGTCACTTCTCTAATGCGCTATAAGCAGTGGTCCAAATATCCTCCACCCCCCCGGTACGAGAGAGCGCACGATCCAGAAAAAAATAGATCTATGAGTTGCAGCGAAAAATATTTCTAAAATTAAAAAAAACATTTTCTCCTAAATCAATGTCATTCCTATACTGCAAAACATGAACTGTTGTTTTTACAATATAATACTGGCGTCCGAGGTTCCAATTTAAAACTGTAAAATGCACCGTAATAAACTGTGAAACTAGCAATTTTACAGTTTATTGCCGTAAAACTTAGCTAGATTATACTGTTAAAAGATTAGTATAATACTGGCAACAGAGGTTCCAGTTTAAAACTGTAAAATGCACGGTAATAAACTTTTAAATTAGTAGTTTTTCAGTTTGTTACTGTAAAGTTAGCAATTTTACACTTTATTACTGTAAAATTAGCTCCATTATACTGTAAAAACAACATTTATTTTTGCAGTGTAGACTTTCTGAATGAAATCTTAACAAATTCCTAACATGCATTGAGTCCTCCGCCTACTCCTTTCTTCCTCCTATGCCCTCGCAAAGAAATATTTCATTAAATGTTATCCTAATTCACGCCCCAAGTATTTTTATTAGGGCACTGCACCCTGCCCTTATTTTGCATCCCTCACTGCGCCCTTCTTGTAACTTTGAAATTCACCAACACTTGATCCTAAAAGCAAATCTTTCTCAAATGGCGAGAATTTACTCTAGACTCTCCTTTCATCGAAACTTTCTAGTACTGTGCCCGCCGCTTATTAAAATCGAAGAGACTTGGCGCGTGCGCAGATGCAGCGGAGGTCGCACGAAAAAATTTTAGACTGTATACTACACTGCAAGGTTTCGTGACAAAAACATCGTGACGTCAGCGTGACGTTAGCCTATGAAAAACGAGCTAGATAAAACGTCCAAGCCTACTTGGCGAATGAGAGGAGATCGCTAACTGCTTGTGAGCTCTTATTGACTCCGCCCGTAGTGACGTTCAGTGCCAACTTAAGTTGCTGTCTAGTATAGTAAAGGATACGTAATAAAATCAATCACCCCTCCCCTTTAAACATTTCTAGATCCTCCTTTGCTCCCAGGTCCCTTGCATTGCATTTAGGGAAACCACAAGCACAATTCGATGACAGAAAGTTACGACATCAGCATCACTAAGATTCACCGAGATATGAAACGCAGTTTTGCAACTTAGTACACAGTGCCCGCCGCTTATTAAAATTACAGTTGTGCCGAGGATATTTGATTTCATTAAGCTTCTGATTTTATAAACCGTCATACATAAAATTACAAAAAGAAAAGGTTTTAAATTTTAAGCCAAATGAAAAATAAATTAATTACTATTATCTATATTTCATATCAAGTTAATTAAAACACAATTCGAGTTTAACTTATACCTAAAAAGTATTTTTTTTAATTACACAAGGGTTTTAAAATATTGACTTAGGGCCATGCTCCACATCGACGTAAAGCAGAAAAAATAGGCAGAAGCGTAAAATGGATTCAATGGTATTCCTATGGAAAGTACCCGGATTTTCGGTTTCTGCCTTCAGTTTCGGTCGCGTTTTACGCTGATGTGGAGCATGGCCCTTACTGTTGTTTGAGAAACAGAATTTGAAAGTTCAGATCATTCCTAAATCTTGACGTTTCTGCATGTTTTTCCAGCGAACGATTTTTGCTCAAACTGAATGATATAAACTGTCAACCTCTGTAATCTTGTTGAGAAAGAAAAGTCTAATTTTATTCGAAACACGTGTCTGCAGTATACCTGTATATTTGCGCTTCTTTAACGTTGGATTAAAACCACATGTTTTTTAATGCCCTTTTTTGCTAAAAAATAATATTATTACTATTTTATTTTTAATTTTCTTATTTACCTTTCAATTTCATTTGGAAAATGATATTATCATTATTGAAAGATAGTACAAATTAATTGATTTATCTGCAGTATTTATCTTTATTGTAGTTTCTGCAGACAAAATTTCATACACAACAATACACTTTTTTAACTGGGGCGAAAATGCTTTGTACACATCAGAATATTACACATCAGAATATTTTCCTTCAGTGGAAATATATGTCAATTTATTTTTCATAGTTATGGGCCCGTTCAGCATCTAACAAAGAGCAATAGAACATGAAATCAAATTTTATTTTTCATATACAGGGTGTCCACTCCAATCGTGGACCAATAGCTAATTTCTAAACCGTTAGAGATAAGCATATAGTTTATTTTGGAAAAAATCTCCAAATTACGAAAGGAATTTTGGGTCTATTCAATGTTTTTCAAAAAATCAAATTTTGAAAGAGTTACGAAATTTAAATTTTTATACAGCCCCCCAGTCCTATCAACCATATTTAGTAAAACATTCTTGACACTGTAACGTTTAAAACTAAAAAAAAATCACTCTTCTACGACAAAAATTGACCGAGTTATGACGTTTTGAAAAATCAAGATTTTGAAAGATTTCGCATACGGTCCCTAAAGCGATCTCTCGATGACGTCATGAAACAATGCAAAATCTTGATTTTTCAAAACGTCATAACTCGGTCAATTTTTGTCGTAGAAGAGTGATTTTTTTTTAGTTTTAAACGTTACAGTGTTAAGAATGTTTTACTAAATATGATTGATAGGACTGGGGGGCTGTATAAAAATTTAAATTTCGTAACTCTTTCAAAATTTGATTTTTTGAAAAACATTGAATAGACCCAAAGTTCCTTTCGTAATGTGGAGATTTTTTCCTAAATAAACTATAAGCTTATCTCTAACGGTTTAGAAATTAGCTATTGGTCCACGATTGGAGTGGACACCCTGTATATTTCACGAGTGTTGGTCAAACCCTTCCCGAAATAATAGTGTGGTTACGGTCCTGGCTGCAATAAAATTTTCTATGTGAATGCAAGAGCGCCCCGATGGGAGGTCAACGGGAGGTCACTGTGACCTCCCAATAACTTCCGCATTCGGCACATTTTGCTGACGATTCGGCAATTTGACGACAATATTGCAACATTGAGATTATTTGTTCTTTTTAATTTTCAGAATTGTTTTTTAAAAGATGCCTAATGTTTTTTCTCACTAAATGTTATGCATGTACGACATGTATGCATGCTTGCATTTTATCATTCGGTAAAATTGGAACTTCATTCGGCAAATTGATAATTTTCCCCCTCCCAAAAATTTTAGTTCGGGGCGCCTCTGTGTGAATGGCTTAAAACTGCAGCCATCCCACGTTTTTGGTTTCGTTTTCAAGGCGCGCTTTTTTTGCGAGTGGTGTTTTTAAGAATTCATTGAATATCAATCATTGCGTTTCAAAATTCGGCGATGGTGAGTTTTTGTCTTTTGTAAGCCTCCTAACAATATCTAGGATTTAAAGTAGGAATATTTAATAGGTTGACACTTCCTTTAGGCAAAATTTTCAAACCTTGTTAAGGATGAAAAAATATTACATATTTCAGCTGAAGCTGCTCGAAAATATTTATACGTGACGAAATTTAAAAAGTAGATCTTAAAACAGATTAAATGCAAAAAAAAGGTGGGGGGAGGTGGAACGATTCATTTTGTGTACATCTTTGATCCACTTTTTTTTTTTTTTTTTTCATGGGTTCTGTCCCAAATTTTTCTGTTAAAAACCCCCTTCTAACTTCCGTTCAGCTTATATGTGACAGGAAAATATATGCACATTGTCGAAAAGAGAGAGGGAGAGGAAAAAAGAAGAAGAAAATAGGAAAAAAAATGGGGGGAGGGGGGTGTCAAGAAAAAAAAATTCACAACCGAGAAAGAGTTTGAAGTTGCTATTCTAAATTCTACACAAAAAGAAGATAATGAAACTACACTTAAGATAATTAAATCACATTTCTCACTATCTTAAAATGGAATTAATGGTTAAAATATGTTACCAGAATGTCTCTTCAATATACTATTCCTGTTCCCATTATAATTTGAAAAAAAATGTGGTAAATGGTAAATCTAACATAGGGAAGGGGGCGCTTATAAATCTAATAAGGGGGAGGGGTACATTCTATAAAGAGGGGGGCATTGAGCACCTGAGTCTATATCTACGCCAATGGCTAAAATAATATGAAAAATATCAATAAAAAAACTGAACTCGTGCAAATGCTTCAACACTATAAAAAATGAATGTTGTTTTTACAGTATAATACAGTTAATCTTATAATAAGAAATTTGTAAAAAAATTTAATTTTTCAGTACTAAACTGTAAAATTGCTACTTTTACTGTAATAAACTGTACAATTGCTAATTTTACAGTTTGTTACCATGCATTTTAAAGTTTTAAACTGGAACCTCTGCTGCCAGTATTATACTGTTGTTTTTACAGTATGATACAGCTACATTTTACTGCAATAAACTGTAAAATTTCTAACTTTACAGTAAGAAATTGTAAAATTGCTAGTTTTACAGTTTATTACTGTGCATTTTACAGTTTTAAAATGGAACCTCGGCTGCCAGTATGATACTGTAAAAACAACAGTTTATTTTTTGCAGTGAAGCTTTCAATTCGCAAAACACTTGCTCAAAATGTGACTTTAGTAAGGAGATTTCAAACTAAGTCAAAAAAATTTCCCACTTTCTATTTTTAAAAAGTGATTGCATTAGCCATCCAAATATAGACACTGCAACACCGTCCATCGCCTGTCTCTATCAACACATCTGCGATTTGAATTAAAACATCAGTCAGAGAAACCGACTATTTTTACCTTTTGCGCAGAATCTATATGCTGTCTTTCCAAAGTCTCTTCCACTTTCTGGCTGTGACGAAATGAGCAGCTAGATTTCGGTGAGCGCTAAGTGCAGCTCGCTTTTCCTCATAAACTTCGCAGTGGGAACGAGTGAAGCAATCTTTCTTAAAAGCTAAGAGATGGTTGATGGACCCTTTTTCCACTTTCTCTTCGTTGAATGCAGTTACCTATGCGTACATTACCTGATGGTGCACTGCAAAAATTAAACTCTTGTTTTTGCAGTATAATACTGGCAGCCAAGGTTCCAATTTAAAACTGCAAAATGCACAGTAATAAACTGTAAAACTAGCAATTTTGCAGTTCCTTACTGTAAAGTTAGAAATTTTACAGTTTATTGCCGTAAAATTTAGCTGTATCATACTGTAAAAACAACAGTATAATACTGGCAGCCGAGTTTCCGGTTTGAAACTGTAAAATGTACGGTAATAAAGTGTTAAACTAGCAATGAACTAGCAAATGGCAAACTATCGCCCCTCTTTTGTATTCACCCCTGCTTCATTTATGCTGCAACATATACATTAAATACATTGCCAAGAAGATCTACGGAAATGCAATTTTTTCGAGAAAATTTCAAGTTATTTGGAACAACTTTTGGGTCTATATTAGTAGGAAAAAGTTTAAATTTCTGAAAAATATAATTTCGAGAAAAAGCTACAGAAACGTCCACCGACTGAAAATCTAAATTTGTTTGGAACACTTTAAGCCTAATTTCTAAAAAAAAAAACTTTGAAAATAAAAATCTGAAGATTTTCTACATGCATTCTACAGAAAATCTTAAGATCTGCAATCTAAATTTTTCCGAAAATAGGCTTAAGAAGTGTCCTAAATAACTTAAGATTTTCTCAACTTTTTTTTTTTTTTTGAAGAAATGTTTGAGATCTTTTCTAATGGGGTGTAGAGGCAAACACTGCTGACACCGTGTTTATGGAGGAAGGTTACACAATTTTTTTTGAGAGTAGTAATTATAAAACTAAAGTTTTGTTAATCAATTTAAGGCATTAGTTTCGAGGCTAATCCTAAGCCGGCATGTATTGTGGATTTTTCAGATGTTAATTGTGTCATAAGTGTTAGAGTTAATTGTGTTGTTGCTTTTAACCCATTAATGCCTGACATTTTTTTTCCAAAGATATTTTGTAAACTGGTTACAAACGGTGTTTAATGGACATGAAAAATAATTAAAAAAATATTATGTAAAGAATAATTTATTTATTAAGGAAAGAAAAATCGTCCCTTAAAAGTTACGGTACATACCAGACGGTACATACTTTTTTTACTAAAATTTTTTTCTGCCTACAATATAATATTTAAACAGACATTTTATAAGAAGAAATAAAATCAGCAATTAACATAAACTGGGCAGCTGAGAAAACTTAGCTTTTTTTCTTGAGATTGTGAACGATGTAATTTTTGACAAAGGTGATATTAAAACTGCTACAGAACGCACTTTACAATGGTTATGTGCTGCAATCTGTTCATAACGAATTGAAACAATACCAAGGTACTAATTGAACCCTATTATTTGGTTGAAATGTTCATTTTGGGGAAATTCAGACCCTTTTTTGGACCGTCCCTAAAAAGGGACGCTAGGTATTAATGGGTTTATATGAGAGTTCAATTAAATGTCCTATTAAAACGGTAATGAATGCCGATTTCTTTTACAACAAGAAAGGCATAGGATCATTCCACAGTAAAGGCCACCATCTTGTCCCGCAAGCGACGCTCACTTAATTCATTAAAGAGTAGTGATTTTAAAGGGCAATGAACGAAATTTTGTTGTTTGAGGAATCACAAACCGGTGTGGGATTTTTTAGGTGTCAGTTATCTTTAAAATTACTACTTTTTAATGAATTATGTTAGCATCACGTGTGGTACAAAATGGGGGCTTTTTTTGTGGAATGGTCCTATAACAGTTAAATATATCACACATGTGCTTCAAAAGCTCACCTCAAATAAATTTTAAAACTGAAAAACTTTTAAATAAAATATAAAGCATGATTTTTAAATGTGAAGACTATTTCTATGAGCTTGATTCGCACTAAAAAGTATGAAATAAAATAAATAAATGATTTACAGATGAAAATAGTCAAAAATTTCAGTTGATCTAATTATACTTTTATGTGCGGATTCATTCTAAATTATACAAAAAAAATCAAATTAAAAATTTGATAGAATAAATAGGCTGTATACAGGTTAGCATGAATAGCTTTCATCATACTGCCTATTTCTTTTGTCATTTTTTTAATTTAAATTTTATTGTGTGTTTTAGAATTAATCAGCACATAAAAGTGTAATTAGATCAACTGAAATTTTTGACTGTTGTCATCTAGAAACTAGAAATCATACAGTAGAATTTATTTTATTTCATACTGTTTAGTGCGGATCAAGCTCACAGAAATAGTCTTTAGATTAAAAAATACTTTTTGTATTTTATTTCTTTTCCTCAATGTTTGCTGATACTTTTTTTTGACATCATGACAAAGTGCTATTTGTTTTCAGTATGGACCTCAGACGTCGTGTTAGCCCTTTTTCAGATCGGCCCCGAGGTCTGCCACAGGGTGAGTGCCCGGTGCTCCACTTTGTTGACGTCCACCGGCCCCTGCTCCTTTGTGTTATGGCGCCTATGTCCTGCAACCCCCCCCCCCCCCACACACCCATCGCAATTCATCATTGGAAAAACTGCAATTAAAATTCCAGATCATAAAATTCAAATTATTATTCTTTTCCGTTTCATCTAAATAGTTTTTTTTTTTAAGTTTTATTTCAGTTTAGTGGACCAAACTAGCCATTTCTTATATTGCACGAAGTTTTCTGGTTTCCGTCCAGCATTTGTGAAATTTGAGTTTGATAGAATTTAAGATCCGAAAATAAAAAGATTTAAACTTCACCGCGTCTTCACAATGAAATTAACCAAGTTACTGCCATCTTGCTGCCATCTACCGCTCCGTGACGGAACTAAAGACTCTTTAAAATTCAATGAGCTATAGATTCGTACGCTTTCCATAATTTTACTGCGGTGTACTCTTTCCTGATATAGAACACTGAGGTCATTTGTCAAAAATTAAATGATACTGAAAGCCCCCCCCCCCTCCTCTGTGGTTCGTTACAAATCTAAACTCGCTCCAAAATGACTGCTGGACCTAAGTTGAGAGAGATTCTTTATTTTTACAGATCGGAATATTTTAGAAGAAATATATTTTTATTCCGTTTTGTTTATTTTAATGCTTTACTTTTCATGATATTTCTTTCCATTG
>JAXGGA010020582.1:0-18024 GCA_038373865.1 Uloborus plumipes | reverse complement strand
AGGTGAATTTAAATCAGTGAAAAAAATACGCAGCGGTGAACTTCTACTGGAAATCAAAGAACAAAAACAAATAAAGCCGTTAATGAACATCAGACAAATAGGTTCCTATCTCGTAACCGTTACGGAACATACTTCTTTGAATTTTTCTAGAGGTATTATCTCAGAGCCTGACCTACTTTACACCCAGGAAAAAGAAATCCTAGAGGAAATGAAAGACCAGCGCGTAAGTGGAGCGAAAAGAATTACTATTAAACGTAATGGGGAAATACAACCCACTAAACATGTGATTCTAACGTTTAATACCCCTGTCCTCCCTTCACGAGTCAAAGCTGGCTACCTCTCTTGTCCAGTTCGGCCATACATTCCGAATCCTCTTCGTTGCTTTAAATGCCAACGTTTTGGCCATTCCAAGCTATCATGCCGCGGTACAGCTACTTGCGCCAGATGTGCTGAGCCTGGCCACGATAGCAATGAATGTGCAAAGGAATTCAAATGTACCAACTGCAAGGGAGATCATCCTTCTTACTCTAGAAAATGCGCTAAATGGATCCTCGAGAAAGAAATTCAGGTAATAAAAACGACTCAAAACATATCATACCCAGAAGCAAGAAAAATTATTGACTCTCGCACTCCAACCACAGGACTATCTTTTGCTGCTGCAGTCAGGAAAGTATTCAAAACTTCTAGCACACAAACAGAGCAGAAACTACCAATGTTAAACAAACTAGCAAAATCAATCATCAAAATAAACAACCTAATAGCGCAAAATCTTCTCCAAAAAAACTAAATGAAAACAATGAGACACAAATGGTAAATACAAAATCTACTGAATCACTTTTTTCAAATATATCAAATACACAAAATACTAAGAAATGTACTGAGAAAAAAAAAGAAAATGATACAAGCGCGTGCTAAAATTGGAGTTACCTCTAAACAGAGGCCTCCAAGATTTTTTAATTTCAAAAAAGAGGACTTTTTGCTCTCTAACAAGTATTCAAAGCTAACTAAAACTTCTCATGTGAAGGTTGCTTCCCCAGATGATGAAGTTGATGTTGAATTTGAAGAACTTCCGCCATCCGAAGATGAAGGATGGACGGACGCCCAGGCCTCATGAGCTGCTCTTCCCTTTTTTGGCCGTTTTCTCTTCTTTTTCTTTCCATGGCCCTGAGCATCCTTTCTTGGAATTGTCAGAGTTACTCGCATAATGTCACGGACGTCAAAGATCTTATCGAATGTCACCAACCGGCCATTTTCTGTCTGCAAGAAACATTCTTGTCGCCTGTTGACCGACCGAAACTGAAAGGGTTCGACATGTACCGCAAGGACTGCTTATTAGGTGATCGTCGTTGTGGAGGAGTGGCGATGCTAATCTCTAGTGATTACGCATCTAGCCAGCTCGATATCAACACATCCCTTCAGGCAGTAGCTGCGCGTGTACACCTCCGCTCGCTGGTCACAGTCTGTTCTGTGTATATTCCACCTTCTTATGATTTGAGAAGTGTGGAACTGCAGACATTGATAGATCAACTTGTACCCCCTTATATCATCTTGGGGGATTTCAATGGCCACAACCCTCTCTGAGGGAGTCCAGACTCCAACAGTAGAGGTTTGATCATAGAAAATTTTATTTGTGACAATGATCTTTGTGTTCTTAATAACGGTGAAAACACTTATTTCCATCTTCCTTCGCAGTCTTACCATGCCATCGATTTGTCAATATGCTCACCTTCGCTTCTGCCATACTGGGATTTTGAGGTGGAAAATGGTTTCTACACCAGTGGCCACTTCCCGATCAAGTTAACATTTACCGGACGCTGCAGCTACAATGAGCAGCAGCAAGCCCGTTATCGTCTTGATCGAGCTGATTGGGCAGCATTTACCCAGTTGGCAGAAATAACATCGGAAGTTGTGAACGAAACTGACATTGATGTAGCTGTAAGCCGAGTAACCGACATTATCTTGAATGCAGCAAAAGTTGCTATACCAAGAACCACCAAGAGGAGAATTAAATTTCCGAAGCCTTGGTGGAACTCTGATTGCCAGGCAGCCTATAAAAAACAGAAAAAAGCATGGAACACATTTCGTCGATATCCAACCACACAAAATCTTGTATCACTCAAACGAGCTCGTGCTGAAGCTCGGAGGATTCGGCGAAAAAGCCAACGGGACTCGTGGCAAACATATGTTAGCACAATCACGACGTCCACCCCATCCAAGACCGTTTGGGGCAAAATTAAAAAAATCGTTGGTAATTATCAAACATCTTGTGCTCCCATACTTGAGAAAAATGGTCAAACAATATCTGAACTCAAAGAGGTGGCTGACTGCTTGGGGACACATTTGTCAGAAGTCTCCAGAGCAGACAAGTATGATTCAAAGTTTTTAGCTCTCAAATCGCTTTAGGAAAGAAAAATCCTTAATTTTAATTCAAACGTTTTAGACTCATATAATACCGATTTTACTTTTAAAGAACTTCTTATAGCTTTGCAAAAAACCCGCAATACTTCACCTGGTCCTGATGAAATACATAATATTATGCTGAAAAATCTAAGTAAACCCTCTTTAGAATATATACTACATCTTTTCAATAGAATTTGGACTGAACAACGTTTTCCGACCATCTGGACCCAAGCAACAATAATACCGTTACTGAAACCAAATAAACCACCCAATCAACCTGAAAGTTATAGACCTATAGCCCTTACTAGTTGCCTCTGTAAATTGATGGAGCGGATGGTTAACCCACGACTAATTTTCATTCTTGAGTCAAATCATCTACTGTCCTCATTTCAAAGTGGATTCCGACGCGGCAGAAGCACAATTGACAACTTGCTGCTTCTTGAAACATCTATCAGAGAAGCATTTCTTAGACGTAAACATCTTGTGAGCGTATTCTTTGACATTGAAAAGGCATATGACCGTACTTGGAGATATGGGATCCTCAAAACTCTTCACGAGTATGGGTTGCGAGGTAACCTGCCCATCTTTATCTCCAATTTTCTCAAACATCGAACTTTTCGTGTACGCGTCAAGTCTACTCTGTCAGACACCTTCATCCAAGAAGAAGGTGTGCCCCAGGGAAGTGTATTGAGCGTAACTCTTTTCGTAATTGCAATTAATGGCTTAATCGAACAACTGCCCCCTGCCGTCAAGGGTACTATGTTCGTAGACGATTTTCAAATCTCCTTCTCGTCGTCGAACATGAGTATCATTGAAAGGCAGCTTCAAATAGCCATTAATAAAGTCTCTAAATGGGCGGAGGAAAATGGCTTCTCTTTCTCCGCTCAAAAAACCTTCTGTATACATTTCTGCCGTAAGAGAGGGCTTCACCTTGACCCAAACTTACTGCTTAATAATCAACCGATATCTGTTAAAGATCAAGGAAAGTTCCTTGGTCTAACACTTGACAATAGACTCAAATTTTCGCCGCATATACAGGAGTTAAAGAAGAGATGCATATTGAAATTAAACATTCTCAAGGTCTTAGCTAACACTTCTTGGGGTGCCGATACAGAGTCCATGTACAGCATTGTTTGGCGCAGCATAGCCTATGAAGGCTCTTGTGCCAAAAAACCTAAAGTAACCAACCAACCAGAGTGCATGTTACGAATATACACTGCTCTCATACGCTCAAAACTTGATTACGGTTGTCAAATTTATGGCTCCGCAGCCAAAAGCTATCTGAAAGCTCTGGATCCAATACATAATCAGGCCCTGCGCATTTGTACAGGAGCCTTCCGAACTTCACCAGTCGAAAGCCTATATATTTTAACACACGAACCTTCTCTCACAAATCGAAGACTTAAACTTTCTCTTAATTTTTACTTTAAAACCAAATCGAATACAAACCATCCGCTGCATCTACATATTTTCCATCCGTCAAATGTTGATTTATTTACACGTCGTCCTTCGGTCACCCCAACATTTGGGATCCGAATGCGACAAGCGCTAAATCGCCTGCAGCTCTCAGATTTTAATACATGCATTACTCCAGAACTTATTGAACCATGGAGCGATAGTAGTATTTTCGTACTCTCTGATTTTTCTAAATTTCAAAAAGACACCATACCTGATTCTGTATACCGACAAATCTACTATGACGTAAGACAAAAGTATTTTTCATATAATGAAATCTTCACCGACGGATCAAAGTCAAATGATCACGTCGGCTTCGCTGCAGTTATTAATGGACAAATTATCTCTCAACAACTAAATACTTCCTGTTCAGTTTTCACGTCTGAAATCAAAGCCATAGTCACCTCGCTACAAACAATAGCTCAATCACATTATAAAAAGTGGATAATATATACAGATTCAAAAAGTTCACTAGATGCTATTACTAACTGCAACAACTATAGTCATCCTTTAGTTATAGAATTTGTTCAGTTGTACAATAGTCTAAAGCAAAACAATTTTGAAATTTTTTTATCTTGGGTTCCTGGTCATGCGGGAATAGCTGGCAATGAGACAGCCGATGCAGCTGCCAAGTCTGCAAGTGCCTATGTCGAAGATCTCGTCCCCTTTGAAGACCTTAAAAATTGCATTGCAGACAGCCTAAACAACTCTTGGCAGCGTGACTGGAATGGAGAAATGCAAAACAAATTGCACTCCATCCAGCCACACATAAAAGGTTTTAAATTCTTAAATATCAATCGAAGGGAACAAGTCATAATATCTCGACTTCGCATTGGCCACACCAGGTTAACTCACAAATACCTTCTTTGCCACGAACCAGCCCCAATTTGTAATAACTGCAATGACAAGCTGACAGTGTTGCATATTTTATGCAACTGCCCAAATTTTAATCGTATACGTTTTAAATATTTTAATAATTTTAATCCATCTTTGACGAAGTTACTAGGGGACACACCCCACTCCAATTTGTTCCCTTTTCTTTATGAGATTGGTTTTATGTCTTTAATATAGTAATTTTATTCTTATCCTATTGTTTGTGTTTAGATTTGTGTTGTTAGATTTCTGGTTTTACCTATAGTTTTTAACTTCGTATAAATGTGTGTATTGATAACGTTTTAAAATTTTTACAACTTTTATAGGTGCTGTACTTTTGGGTTTGCTATCTGTTTCCCACAGCATTGTTTGCCGCTCTTGTGCCAAAAAACCCAAAGTAACCAACCAAATCACACTCATTATATCACTAGTAGCCGCTATTTTTATGATTGTAGTGGTAAGGGCCAGACGAAATTTCAATTTTTGGAGGGTTTATCGATACCAGGGGAAAATGCGTTGCCAGGGGAGTGACACTATTGGCAGAATTCTGGTTTGATTTACAATTATTTCACTTATTTTTCGGTGTAAAATCATAGTATGGACTCATATCTATGAGACCTGTATTAACCCTACACTGCATGGTGTTGCCAATTGGCTACATGGACAATTTGTCCTCCTTATGAATAGCAGAATGTAGTCATAAGGCAACTCAATACATAAAAAGCAAGTATTAGGTATATTTAAAGCAATTATCACCATTTATCCTCCATACATGGCAGCACTGGTCTGTTACATGCTCTTAAATGAATCCATATGGATAGCTTTTAAAATCACTCAAACTACCATGTTTTGAAATTATTTTTTACAATGAAATATTTTTCTTCGTCTTTTAAAAAAATAACATGAATAAAATAAACATTTAGCTTTCGTTTAAGATGCGTTTTACATCAAAATAATTATTTGGAAAAAATCTAGGACATAATACACGTCTGTAGCCATTTGGCAACATTATGCAGTAAGCATCCAGAGAACACTTCGATTCATCTCTATAGTTCATGAAGTATGTGCTTTGTTTATGTTTCGCGCTAGCTTCTTTCTCTTTTTGGAAGGTATAATATAATCATGCGGACCCAAAAGTGGTACTTTCGGCTGTTCTACCGTTTATAAGACCTCGCAATTATCAATGCTTAGTTGATGTTCAACAGAGTGAACAAACAAAAAATCAATAAGGAAAAGCCTTTAAAACGTGTTCATTTTAGATTTCAGTTAGCACAAACGTTGTGCTTACACGGACAAGTAAAGTCATTAATAATTTTAAAATATAGTTTTGAAAAAAAACTAAAAAATACGCTTTTACATTGGAATGCGGGTTTCCCTCTGATTTTCAAAACTACTGAATATCCGCACTTAAGTTTACATGTACTTATAATACATCAATATGCAATACAGTTTAGCCTTTAGTATTAAAAATAATATTAAATATATTACTTTTATATTTGAAAAGAACGTAAATTTTATCTTTTATTCAGAGTTACATACATACATACATACATACATACAAACAAACCCACATGTGAAATTAATAAAAGCGTATTAAAAAGAGACCATTAGCTACAGAGGAACTAGAGTTACAAACCAAAAAAAAAAAAAAGAGAAAAGAAAGAAAGCTTGCACGAGAGAGCCTCCAAAAGACATCAGATTTGACAGAATTGATCATCGGAAAGAACAAGTACATATAAAAAATCATGTAAAATGTCAAAATGTAAAGGATTACAAGAGTACAGTGCACCAAATGTTCAATTCCTCTATTTTTTTACAAAAAAGAACTAATTTCAAAACTATCATTTACAATCATTTTTATCTGTTGAATGCATGGTGTAGCCATTTGGCAACAAAACTATTTTTAATTAGAAAGGGGTGAAAATTTAGAGTTAATTTTTTTTAAATATTTTTCCATGCTTTCTTATTACATTGACAAACACATATATTTTTTTCTACGAAATATAAAAAATCATGCAGTGTAGGGTTAAAAAAGAATTTTCACGTTGTAATAAAATGAAAAAAATTAATCCTGAAAACACGACATGTTGCATACAAGTCGCACCGCAGATCCCAAATAAAAATACTTCCCGCATTATTTACGTTCATTCAAATTGCTTTCACAGGGGCAATTAGGATTAAAAATGAAATTAATTTTGCTTATATCACAGTTTTAATGTATATTTACCCTTTTTTTTTGAACAAAAATGCCAGGGGAGTGACGCCAGAGAAGTGACAAAATCACACATTACCTATAAAAACAGCATCACGCATTCTTCTTACCAGAACTTCAAGTAAACCGTGATGTCTGCACACAATAAGCATTACATTGTACATACGCATACTTATGTAACGATGAAATATCAAAAGTTATACTTACCAGGGGAAATACTACAGCGACTGGCGCAGTAAGCTTTGACGCACTTTCAACAAGAACCGATGCAATAATATTCGATTTTTTTTAAAACCTCTTAGCTTGCTTTTAACTTTACTCAGTATTACACTGGTTATTCGCAATCAACATCATTCTTATGCATTTTTTATACTAAATTTCAGTCTTTGAAGTTCGCCAGGTGGAGGTGACACTATTGATATAGCCCGTTGAAAAGTGTATTTTTTTTAAATAATAATAAATATTTTTTCAATGTTTACTGATGAAATTGGTTTCTCTGTTAATGTAAGTGTATGATTATGGCAAAAAACATTATGCCACGTTAGCAAAAATTGAGCGTCGAACATGTTTGTATAAAAACTAGTATTTGAACAGGCCAGGGGAGTATACATTTATGACTATTTTCGGCTGTAAATGCTAAAATAAAATAATTGCAATGAATTAATTGGGTGGTCCATATAAAAGATAATAGACTGTAATGCTTCAGCATGCAAAAACATTATTAAAATCAGTTTTACATTAAAATAAGTTTTTCCATTGGCCGTCTGAATTCAAATAGCGTAGAATGACCCGTATATTTATCTAAAGTAGGAGAATTAATTTGTTAAAAGCTTTATATAAACTGATTGTTACTATTACTGTTAATAAAATCATTCATCATAGTTTCTTAGTGAAGGTACACTTTAAAGAACAATATTAAAAAAAAACAGCCGATTAATCGGTCCAATTTTGCCGATTATTAATAATCGGCAAAGTGGCCGATTAATCGGTACTTCCTATTAATCGGTGCATCCCTAGTATTTATAACTGCATAGGTATTTAAATACTTTAGACCTTGGAACAGCCTTAGGTGCCCTTGAGCGTATGTAGTAACGTAATAAATAGAGAAAAATAAGTAAAACAAAGCAAAGATGTTTTTTTTTCTTTGTAAATTTTGTATCGGAACGCACCAGAATGCCGCTCCCGGACAGCAAAATCCATCACAAAGTAATAAGTAACAAAAATAAATAAATAAATAAATAACGCAATAGCAAAATTCAAGGTATTACTTTAAGTTATTTTTCCAAAATTAAAATTAGAAAGTTTGCATCCCTTCTTTCCTTTCACTTCACTCACAAAACACCTTTTTTTTTTTTCCAAATTGATTTCTATTTTGACATTTATTTCGTTCGTTTTCACATTCCATGAAAATAGGGCCTCAACCATTTAAGCTCCTTTTAGTTTCTCAAACTTTTCCACTCCTTTGAGCACTGATGTGAAAGCTCTCCCCCTTTTCCCCCTTCCACTACCACATGCTGTCAGTACAAGTATTGCAATCTAAAAATCGGAATTCAAAACTGAAGAAAAAACTGATTATTTAATGAAAATATAGATATGTTCGAAAGCAAAATTTTATATTACATCGAATTAATTGTTAAACTTTTGAAAATCAAGGAACTAAATTCAAATTAGTTAAGCTCTAGATGAGTTTGGAATATAATACCAGTCACTTTTACATCATCAATGGGAGAATTGCTATCATTTGTCCATCACAGGCTTCTGAATATCGCTCTTTGTAACTGCGAGAAACCTCATTTTATTTTAATTTCAATGTACTGGAGCTGCGACTCAACTTAGCAGCTCAGCTTCTTTGAGAACGTTTCGGACAGTACGATCCGAAACCTATTATTTAAAGAAATAATCAAAACCAAAATAATATTTCTCCGTGCAATTTAAACAAGAAGTTCTGTCAAGAACTAAACGAGCCTACTTTCCCGTACATGGACATCGGCATTCTAGCATCTGATCATTATTCTCTTAAATATCTGAGACTAAAAATTATGTAAAACATACCTTTTTAGCACTTAAAGCTGATTTCTAAAGGCAAAATATACCCCTCTCATCAGATGAAATGGACACGTAAAAAGTAAATAAACGAGTAAATAAAGTTTTGTCGCACCTTTTAAAGAATGTAACTGTTACAGTTCTTCCGTAAAAAAATTCCTCAATCGTTTTCAAAAAAAACATTAAAAGTACAACAAATCACATTTTGTCAAAGAAAGAAAAAAAAAGAAAAAAAAAACTCGTCCGTTGATAAAATGTCTCGAATTTCACTTTTAATTCGTTGCCAGTTGTTAAATATAATAAATATAAATGAAGAATAAAATGCTCTCGTGAATGAAACTATTTTTGTTACAAAAAAAATCGTCTGCCAAAAAAAATAATAATAATAATAAATAAAATAAAACAAATGAATAAATAAACAAAAAATCGTCTGCACAGTCAGTCATTTTTTTTCTGAGTCTGCATTTCCGCCATGTTTGCGGAGTCGGAATCAGAGTCCTCACAGATTATTCAGAAAAGTACTTTACAAACATTATTTATCAAAACCATTTTCTTACAAAGTTAGTTTGAAGGAAATCCGACTTTAAGTTCAGGATCAACATTCCACTTAAATTCCCCGTAGGCGCTAATTTTTTTCTGAACGGTTCAATATTGAACGAAAAATGGTGAAAATCAAAAAGCGAAATATTGGAATGAGCCTCTCCGAGATCTTTCAAACAAAAAAAAGTTTATTCCATTCGGATGGTTCACTCAGAAGTTATTAGGTGGGGAAAGGTTGCTTGAACGGTTCAATGTTGAACGAAAAAATATTCAAATGGAAAATTTAAATTCGGTAATGAAGTATCCTTGCTGAGATCCTTCGAACAAAAAAAAAACGTTTATTTAAATCGGACTGTTCACTCAAAAGTTATTAGGGGTGACAGCTTGCTTGAGCGGTTCAATGTTGAACGAAAAATTGTTCAAATCGAAAATGTAAATTCGGGAATGAAATATCCTTGATAAGATCTTTCGAACAAAAAAAAGTTTGTTCAAATCGGACTGTTCACTCAAAAATTAGCATCGCGGGACAGGTTGTTTGAACGGTTCAAAGTTGAACCAAAAATTTTCCAACTCGAAAAATCAAATATGGGAATGAGCTGTACTCGCCGAGATCCTTCGAACAAAAAAAAAAAGTTTATTTAAATCGGACTGTTCTTTAAAAAGTTTTTAGGGGTGACAGCTTGCTTGAGCGGTTCAATGTTGAACGAAAAATTGTTCAAATCGAAAATGTTAAATACGGGAATGAAATATCCTTGATAAGATCTTTCGAACAAAAAAAAGTTTGTTCAAATCGGACTGTTCACTCAAAAGTTAGCATCGCGGGACAGGTTGTTTGAACGGTTCAAAGTTGAACCAAAAATTGTCCAACTCGAAAAATCAAATATGGGAATGAGCTGTACTCGCCGAGATCTTTCCTACAAAAAAAAAGTTTGTCCAAATCGGAATGTTCATTCAAAAGTTATTAGGGGGGGACAGACAGACCGACCGACACACAAATTCCCAATACCCTACTTTCAAATTTTTAATTTTTCGATATTCATTTTACCTTTTCATTTTTTTAACTTGGCGATATTTTTTGGACTTGGCGATATTTTTTAGATGCATTTAGCTACTTTTAATACTTTTTTCGTCTTTCTTTTATTTTTAACGGGAAAGTAGTCTAAAAAAGACAGCCTGATATCATAGAAAAACCTCTTTTCTTATGATTTCTCTTCAAAAGTTTTTGTTTGTGATTACTTCGTCTGATAAATGAATAATAAAACGAAGCGTAATAAAAAGTATAAAATTACCGCGATAAATAAAAATGAACAGGGAAAATATTAGTCAGAAAAATAAAAAACTTTTGTTTAATGCACGCTTTTTTTTTTTTTTTTTTTTGTTTCCTCTTAGTACTACAAATTAGTAAAGTTATTCAAACGAAGGAAAACGGTTTCCAAAATGCATGCCAAAGTGCCACTTGGCGATTTATTTTCATCGAAGGAGTCAACACTAATCCCCTAACAATGGACGCTCTGTTACCGCCTTTTCTAATCCTACTCTGGTGGGGGAGAAAAAAGTCCGGTACAGCAGTTGTACCTTCCCGTCTTTAGAGGTAAAAGAAACTGCGGTTCAACTGTCGTACCGCCCGTCTCGAAAGGAACTTTTTTTTACAAATACCCCGGTTCCTAAAGGTTAAAATCAAATTTCTTTCAAACTTTTTCCATTAGAAACTTAATAATACTTTTAAATGAACATTAAATACTTAAACTTCTTACCTGGTAATTTATTTCGTCGATGAACAAGAGGAAACATAAAATATAATGGATTCTTTTTGCAGCAGAAACAGTTTTGAAGCATCAGAGATTTTTATAATTGTTGGGATTTCTGGAAAAAATGTGCTGCCATCTAGTGACAGAATTAGTATGTATTTCATTGCAGTTAACTTTTTTTCTTAGATAAGTGATTTGTAGATAATTAAAAAATATATTGAGTCTGTTAAATTAAAATAAATTATATGTTGCAGAAGTGCAACTGTGGGAAGTTGAAGGTTAAATTCTCTTTTCCAGGCCAATACTTAACCCAATTTTTGGCTAAGTCTGGAAAATAAAATGTATCAACCACTTGTTGAAAAGGCAAAGCGCATCCTTCTTCCGTTCGCCACAACCTAGCTATGCGAATCGGGATTCTCGATCTTGTGGAATGTTGTATGGTCGGCGATGCGGTCATTCTCTTCATTTGACTCGGTATTAGAAGAAGACAACTATAAAACACATCTATCAAAAATACTTTATTACACACGTTCCACACACATAGCTGCGACTCCTTACATGGCGGTTCGTTAGCGAGCGTGTATTGCATGAACACAGTTCCGCACTCTAGAACAGTCCCGCAGCGGAGGCGTCGGATGACGTCGCTCCTCGCCTCTCGCTAATTGGTCGAGAGCGGAGCGCTACAGAGTATGCCCCCAGTGACGAAGTCGCGATACAGGAAAATACAATATTTACAAAATTATACGCACATGAATAATACAGAAATGTTTAAAATGTTCTATGTACAAAAAGAAAATTGAAAAGGAGATATATTCCGTTCTTTTCCTTCCCTTTCCGTCCTTCCCGGACCATTTTTTTATGGAATATAACCAGTAACTAGGTGCTTCGGAAAGTTCACTTTACGCCCGTATCTAGTAGTATACGGTTTAGTACTGGACGATTTATCTGTACGACATGAAGGAATGTTTGATGCTTGGGAAGGCTGTGGGAGTGGAGGAGGATAAGTATCATCAGAGACTTCATAAGCGGGTTTAATGCGATCTATTGATACTGTTGTATGCTTCCCATTCACTTCAATGGTAAAAGTTTTATCAGTCCGGGCAATTACTAAATGAGGACCAGTATAGGGCGGAGTCAAGGGAGGATTAACCTTGTCGGATCGTAAAAATATATGTGAGCAAGTTTTCAAAGAGGGATTGACGTATATTTTGGGACTGCCATGTATAGCAGTAGAAACAGGATTCAAATTCCTCATTGTTTGAATTAAATTTGTCACATATGTAGGATTTATTGTGGGAGAGACAGAATCACTCGTGACAAGATCAGAGGGTAATCTTATTGTGGTCCCATAAACAAGTTGAGCACAAGTTGCCTTGATGTCGTTCTTTAGCGCTGAGCGCATACCTAAGAGTACTATTGGGAGAGTTTCAGTCCATTTAATTTGGTTGTGGGCTTTAAGAGCACTTTTCAGATGTCGATGCCAGCGTTCGATGATCCCATTTGACTGGGGATGGTACGCGCAGGATCGAGGTTTAGTGCATCCTAACATACGGGTAAGCTCTCTAAAAAGGTTGGACTCGAAACTTTTGCCCTGGTCAGTCGTTATAGTAACTGGGCAGCCGAATCTGGATATCCAGCCGTGCACTAGAGTGCGTGCGGCTGTGTCCGCTGTCATATCAGGCGTCGGGAATGCTTCAGGCCATCGTGTAAACCTGTCGATGATGGTCATGCAAAATCTGTTTCCATCCGATGGGGGGAGAGGGCCGATAAAATCAATGTGTATGTGTGCGAAGCGAGCATCAGGTTGAGAAAATGTGCCAATGGGAGATTTAGTATGCTGAGTTATTTTAGCGCGTTGGCATTTAACACAGCTACGAACCATTGATTTAATATCTTTACGCATGCCTGGCCATACGAATCGTTTAGATATTATATCGATGGAGGCGGAAATACCTGGATGAGAGAAAAAATGTAAGGTTTCAAAAATTAATGAGCGCATGCTATAGGGAACGAAGGGTCGGGGGTGTTTGGAAGACATGTCACAATAAAGATGAATATCCTCGAGGGGAAAATAATGTTTCTCCAATATTAATGAGGTTGCATTTGTTTGCAAAAGTGTTTGTAGTTCCTCGTCGGTAGACTGGACGGAAGCTAATTTATGATAATCGAGGACAGGGGATGAAATTTCATCTATCTCAATCCTAGATAGAGCGTCCGCGACAGTGTTCTCGGATCCCTTAATGTACTGGATGTCCGTGGAAAATTGCGAAATGAAATCTAAATGGCGCAGTTGCCGAGGACTGCATTTTTCTGAATTTTGATGGAAGGCGAATGTCAATGGTTTTTGGTCTGTGTAAATGACGAAAGTTCTGCCTTCAAGCATATGTCGGAATTTTTTTATACTGGAATAAATTGCAAGGAGTTCACGGTCGTAAGTGGACCAATTCCTTTGAGACTTATTCAATTTGGTTGAATAAAATGCAATAGGTTCCCATTGAAAATTCGAAAACTGCATTAAAGAACCGCCAACTGCGACATTCGAAGCATCTACGCATAAACTTATCTCAGCACCAGGAATGGGGTGCCTTAGTAGTGTTGCCTTGGCAATTGCTTCTTTAGAAGCCGTGAAGGAAAGAGTAGATTCTTCGTCCCATTGTAATTGCTCGGTAGGACTGTCAGCATTGGAACGAGGGTGTTTCTTTTTGTTTTTGTGCCCTTCGAGAAATTTTACTAGGGGTGAAAGAATGTCGGCAGCTTTAGGAATGCAACACCTATAAAAATTGAACATACCTAAATAGCGGCGTAACTGGGTCAAGGTTGTAGGTTTTGGGTAGTCTAGGATACATTTTACGCGATCAGGTAAGGGTTCGATTCCTTGCCCTGATAACTTGAATCCAAGAAATTCAATAGTTGATTGACCAAATTTAGATTTTTCTACATTTATACACAACCCATATTCTTTCAGTTTTGAAAACAGTAATTTGAGGTGCTCCATGTGCTCAGTTTGGTTTTTGGAGGCAACGAGGAGATCATCAACAAATGCGTAAACAAATGGCAAATCACGAGTCAATTCGTCAACAAATCTCTGGAATGTAGATGCTGCGTTACATAGTCCGAATTGCATCCTAGTGCTTTCAAACAATCCGAACGGAGTTATGATTGCTGTCTTATAAATATCTTCAGGATTGATTGGGATTTGGTGATACGCTTTGACGAGATCGATGTGACTGAACATTTGTTTACCATACAATTCTGATGTGAAATCTGCTATACACGGGATGGGATATTTTTCTTTAACAGTACGTGCATTCAGGGCGCGATAGTCGCCAACAGGTCTCCACTCAACAGACCCTTTTTTGGGCACCATGTGCAGAGGAGAAGCATATGAGCTCTTGGAAGGCCTAATGTGACCAAGCTGTAGCATACGCTGAAATTCAGCTTTTGCGATTTTGAGACGGTCTGGAGCTAACCTTCGGGGTTTAGCTGCAACTGGAGGACCTTTAGTATTTATAAAATGCACAGTATTATGCTTTACAGGATGATCTGGATCGGGTAATTTAGTAATTTCAGGGAATTGAAGTAACAAATCACCATATATATTGTTGACAGTAGCAAATTTCACAGAAAAGATATCACATATACTTAGTTTGGCAGGAGCTTTTAAATTAGTAGTAATATCATCAATCGCTTATTCCTTAAATCAAGAGATAAATTAAAATGATATAAAAAATCAGCACCAATAATACAACATGAAACATCACAAATATAAAAGGAATAAGTGAATTCTCTGCGTAAATCGAAATTTACAGTGACAGATTTGCGCCCATATACATTTATTGAAGTTCCATTAGCAGCACGAAATGTTTGTAAAACAGGGAGGCGGAGTTCAGATTTCTTAGCTGCAATCAAGCTGGCGTCACTGCCCGAATCAGCGAGAAATAACATACCTGTATTTCGGTCCCTGATGAAAAGACGGCGTGAGGTATGGGGAGGGGAAAAGTAAGCCGCCGCTACTCTTCCGTTTTCTCGTTTCCCTTGAAAGAGCATGGCTGAACACATTTTTTTGCTTCATTTTTAAATCGCATATGATAATAACATATTCCATTACGCGATTGTGAACGCCCACGATTAGAGGAATAATTACGTGTTCGGCTTCTTGAGCGGCGAAGGTCAGCGACTTCCTTACGTAATTGCTTGATTTCTTCTAGAAGTGAGTCGACGTTCGGAGCACTGCTGTTTCTGTCAGAATAGGTGAATGCGGCACTTTTGCTTGAAATAGCTTGCACAGAAGTTGGATTAATAGCTATAATTCGATCCGCGACTTCAGCGGCTTTATCGGAAGAAATTGGAGAGATGGAAGCTAAAATGGTTTGTACAGGAACAGGCATGGCTTGATTAAAAAGTTCAAGAAGTAACGAGTCATCGATGTTATGGCTCTCAGCTCTTCTTTTCATAATTCGAAGCAATTCACTCGGTTTGCGGTCGCCGAGACTTTCACCAGCTAGCAGGCGCCGGATCTCCTGTGTTTTGTTTTCTGAACATCGCTCGATTATTTTCTTTTTCAGGTCTGAAAAAGGATTAGTTGAGTCGGGTTGCATTATCACATCGCGAACAACTGTGGCAACCTCAGGCGGTAAATGAGCGACGACATAGTTATATTTTGTTTTCTCTTCTGTTACGGCTTTTGGAGTGGCCAGTGCGAATGTTGATTCGATCATGTGAAACCACAGAGCAGGATCGGGTTGAATAAACGGCGGAATAACCACTGCAGATGTTTCCGAAACAGGCGCTGTGGACGTGGGAGTAGTCATTGTAGAATACACTGAAATGTTCTGCGAGAACGGAAAGTATATTTACTCAGAAGTAAGATGCGTTAAGTTCAGTTCCATGGGTCACCACTGTAGAATGTTGTATGGTCGGAGATGCGGTCATTCTCTTCATTTGACTCGGTATTAGAAGAAGACAACTATAAAACACATCTATCAAAAATACTTTATTACACACGTTCCACACACATAGCTGCGACTCCTTACATGGCGGTTCGTTAGCGAGCGTGTATTGCATGAACACAGTTCCGCACTCTAGAACAGTCCCGCAGCGGAGGCGTCGGATGACGTCGCTCCTCGCCTCTCGCTAATTGGTCGAGAGCGGAGCGCTACAATCTATTCAGCCACTAATACTAAACACAGAAGCTGCCTCGATGCTGAACCAGACATTCGTCTCCAACTGTCAAAAATCGAACCTAACGTATCAATATTGTGCCGGATGAAACAACCCCACTCCTCCCATTAATTTGTTGTTAATATCACTGTGCGGCAAAAAAACCCTTTGAATTGCTTCTGGCATTTTGAAGGCTGATTCTTATGTAAAATGACCCCCTGAATCCGAATAGGACCCCCGTTTTCCGCCATCACGTACCAACTGTTTTTAAAACGCCCCTCTTTTTTTTTTTTTTCATTTTTCCTTAGTTTCAGAGCTATTATATTTTTTTTTTTTTGGAGGGGAAAGGAGCCTTATATTCACCCCTAAATTTTTTTGGAGGTCAAGGGAGACTCAAAGTTTAAAATCATGAGCACCGAGAAAAAATCGGGGAACTTTGGGGGGCGTAACCCTCCAAAATATTTGAAAAATCACCAAAAACTATCTTTTTATACTAGTTTCTTTAAAAAGACCTTTAAAACATTTTTTACGGTGCAGAACCAGAGTATAGGATCCGCTCTTATGGCTCCTGGGTCAGAAAAAAATTTCACGCTGTAAAATATTTTTAAAAAATAAAATAATGCTCTAAAAATCGCACTTTGTACTCGAGTTTTAAAGCAGATCTTCAGCCAAAAAAAAAACAAAATTGATGCTGATTCTTATGTCAAATGACCCCCTATTACCAAATATGACCTCAGTTTCTCCCCTCCACCCCCTCTTTCCAGAGAGCGCCCCCCCCCCTCCCAATTCAGAGTCGGAGGGGAAAAGTACATTACGTAACCCGTCAACATAATTCTAAAAGGCAACAGAGGTTCAAAGTTCAAAATCATGTACATGTGTACCAAAAATATAAACTAAGGCGGTATACCCCCCCCCCCAAAAAAAAAAAAAAATCTTCTTTTCCTGTTTTTCTAAGAGACGTTTTAAACCCTTTTTTTTTTTTTTTTTTGTGAAAAATCAGAGTATTCGATTTTCTCTTTGATTAATGTGTTCGAAATTATTTCGCTTTGTAGAAAACAAATTATATTATAAAATAAAAAAATATTTTTTTTTTCTTTAAGGGTGGCTCGTTGCATATCAGTCGCATCGCAGGTCCGCATGAAAGAAGACACTGTTCCGGCTGACTCTTCTGCAAAGTGACCCATTTTTTCCAAATACTACAATTATAATTTATAGTATTTGGAAAAAATGGGTCACTTTGCAGAAGAGTCAGCCGAAACAGTGTCTTTTTTCATGCGGACCTGCGATGCGACTGATATGCAACGAGCAACCCTTACAAGAAAAAAAATATATTTTATTTTTATTTTATAATATAATTTGTTTTATACAAAGCGAAATAATTTCGAACACATTAATCAAAGAGAAAATCGAATACTCTAATTTTTCACAAAAAAAAAAAAAGGTTTAAAACGTCTCTTGGAAAAACAGGAAAAGAAGTTCTTTTTTTTTTGGGGGGGGGGGGTATACCGCTCTAGTTTATATTTTTGGTACACATGTACATGATTTTGAACTTTGAACCTCTGTTGCCTTTTAGAATTATGTTGACGGGTTACG
>JAXGGA010020581.1:0-18025 GCA_038373865.1 Uloborus plumipes | reverse complement strand
GAAGACCATCATGTATGTTGGAAGAACAAAACTAAATACTACATTTAAAAATGCATTAAATTTTTAAAAACTTTCTGAGATACAAACAGCTTTTTACATTTTATTTAGACTGTAGTGCAATGCAAAATAAAGGGATGACTCATACAGTTCTTTTCGTAAACAGACAAGAAGCAAAAAATAACCTTTAAAGACAAAAACTTTTAAGCTTTTAAGTCATGTACGCGGATTATTTCCCAAGAACTAAGCAGATTCACAGCTTAATTACATTCGTTTATAGTTGAAAGTACAATAATGTAATATCGCATTAATTTCGCTCTTTTTTGTATAAAATGCACCTGTTCGCTGATTCAACTCTTATAAACTATCTATGTAGCTAAATACCAAATTGAATTTCATACGACTAAATACTCAAAATCCTATGCGTTAAGGTCTTTCAACTTTTGGAAGCAAAACCTTCAAAAGCGAATCACTTTCATTACGTTACACGCAATGCCCATAAGCTGCCTTTTCATATTCTCCGCGTTCCAATTGATGCACCCAGCGATTCACAATAGAACGCGGTTTAACTCACCTTTCTCATCTTCTGTCAGCTAAGATCGAGTTTCCAGCCTTGTTCAGTCAAAAGCACCCAAACCCGGCGTTTCTAGTGCTCTTCAAAATCGTTTGTCTTTAAATAGTCGAACATGCCCTAAATCAGGACTTTTATCTTTGGGGATGGTCACCGCCCTTGGAGCTTCTTTGTAAAACATTAAGGGCAAAGCCTATTTTTTGGTCGAATGAAGAGGGTCTGGACAAGTAAAATGCCTTCCGGAAAAATCAACACAGAATCAAATATCTTTCTTTGTAATAAAGTGATGCAACGATTGTCTAGAAGTTTTGAAATATTTTATGTATTATTTTTACGATGTTGTTTTTCAGGAAAAAGAGCCACGCTATTAAAGTGAAAAGAAGCTTTAATTGGAACCGCAGTTTAGTTGCTATCTTCCTTTAATGACTTCTCGATTTATAACATCAACGATCATGGCAAATAGTTGAAGACACAGTACAAAATTGATGCTACTTTCGTTTTGGCTCTTTTATCCGGCGTTTCGGAATTAAGTTTCGCTAATTTTAAAGATTTTTTTAACTACCTCCCTCTGCCAATATTTATCGAGGTCTGTTGAAAAAGGAAATAAAGCTTTTAAGAAAAAAGTCACGTGAATCTTCATTATCAAAGTACTTTCATGGTACCTTAGAGCTACTTTACATTTTTACAAATTTTCATTCTTATGCAGAAGTGAAAGAAAAAATGACAGTGGGGATGGAAGCTAAACATCATAACTTGCTTTTAATTCATTTTTTCTCTTCGAAATTATATTTTATGACCTCTAACACTAAATAATAATTATAATAATAATTAGAATCATGTGTTACAAGCTAAAATGGTTTATATTAAAAGAGCTCGCTGTGCAGTTGAATAGTATATGGAAGATAGTTACGAAAATGCAAAAATTTTGTAAATAAATTTGTTGGATTGATCAGTCCATCTTTACACAGCTGGTCAGCTTTTTGTCTCGATGTTCGTTAGAAGAAAAGATGTTGGTCTTTGAATATGCAAAATGCATGGTAGAAACATTGGATGCTCAAACTTAAAGTACACTTTTCTCAAAATGACTTTTTGCATGAAATTTTCTGACTTCAAAAACGATAACTCAAAATATTATCATGCCGTTTTTAAGAAAGTTTTCAGACTTTTTCTGTAAACTGTTATGTATGGAGTATAGCAAAAAAGTTTTGTAGCTTTTAAATTGCGTTACAAGGAAATCATGTGCTTCTTAAATACCAGCTATCTTTTAATGCCCCAAACACTGGCTACTTTGTCCCTAAAACCTTTCTTCTGCCAAAACTTTTTAAAAGCTACAACATTCTCTGCTAACTTTCAGAGCAGTTTTTAAATTAATTTTAAAACTGCTTTCTTTTTTATTTTATTAAATGACTATTACCCGACGTTGCCCGGGTGCTTATTAATACAACATAGCTATAAAAAATTATTTGAAATAGGAGAGCCTTAAATTGATAATTCATTGTTAATCGTAATCTTTGTCGGAAAATAATCATCATCTACTTATATTAAAAACCGAGTATCTATCTTTCTTTCTTTCTTTCTATCTTTCTTTCTTTCTTTCTATCTTTCTTTCTAACTATCTATGTCACGCTTATTTCTCCTGAACGCCAATGAACTGAAAGTCGAGCCAGGTACCGATAGATAGGTAATTTTTCAGGCTTCATTAGTTTCAATTTATATAATTATACAATTTTAATTAGCGCAGATATCAATTAATAAGTAGTCAAATTTAAAGCGATTAAGCCTAATAAATGATTAAACTTCCAAGACATTTATTTCTTACCGTTGCCATTTTGAATTAAAACGTTAATTAAATTATTGAACTATTTAAAATTCCAAGACATTTATTTCTTACCGTTGCGATTTTAAATTAAAACGTTAATTAAATTAAACTTTTTAAAATGAAAGAGTTATTTTTTTCCATTGTCATTTTGAATACGTGTTATAACAAAGTTCTAATAATTGTTTTTATTCTAATTATTAATGACATATTTTTTCTCTGGTACCATTTTGAAAATGTTTTTAAATAAAATTGCAATTGCTGTTTTTAGAAGGGACTTTTTTTGGCTGCGATCCAAAAATTAAAAGAACTTTTTCGTTTAGAATTTTGCAATTAATTTTACAGGAAGAAAGCGGTTTGGAAATAATTGTTTTTGGAAAGGAATTTTATTTGTTATTTAGGGAGAGTGCTAAGTATGCACTACTTGACATCGTCTTTATTTTTGAGGAAGCATGTGCAAATAATTCGATTGATTCTTTGATGCAGGAAAGCTTTTTAGCAAGCCGCTTTAGCGGGGAGTAGTTTACTAAACTTTTCCTTGGTACTTTAAAGGCGAACCGCCTTGGCGGCGAGTAGTTTATTGAAACTTTCCTCGCTACTGTAAAGGCGAGCCGCCTTGACGGCGAGTAAACTGTTTAAACTTTCCTCATTACTTTAAAGGCGAGCCGCCTTGGTGGCGAGTAGTTTTCTCAAACTGCCTTCACTACATTACAGCCCGTGCAACGCCGGGCCACGCAGCTAGTCTACTTATATTAAAAACTGAGTATCTATCTATGTCACGCTTCTTTCTCCTGAACGCCACTGAACTGAAAGTCGAACCAGGTACCGATAGATAGGTAATTTTTCAGGCTTCATTAGTTTCAATTTGTATAATTATACGATTTTAATTAGCGAAGATATCAATTAATAAGTAGTCAAATTTAAAGCAAATAAGCCTAATAAATGATTAAATATGAAATCCATTGTTGAAACGTGGTTGCTATGAAACAGTGATAACAATGATAATGAGAATTTTGAATGAAGGCTTAACTAAATCAAACACGAAACTCATAAGCGGGTCACTTACATAGTATTTTTATCGCTAGCTACTTGTAATATTTTGGAACATTCATTTGTTGAAAAGCCATCTACTTATATTAAAAACTGAGTATCTATGTCTGCTTTTTTTCTTTGAGCGAGCTGAACTTACTGAAACTTTCCTCACCATCTTGAAGGCGCGAAGCATCTCAATAATTCGAATGATTTTTTTATATAGGAAAAAAGTAAAGGCGTGAAGCGCCTGTTAACGAGCTGCCTTGGCATGGAGTAGTTTCTTGAAATTTTTCTCATTACTTTCAGGGCACGAAGTGCCCGTGCAACGTCGGGGCACGTGCGTGGTATGTCTTGAAATCGAATGAACATTAAATTATATCAAATAATATAACTTCAGATTGAGGTAAAATTTGGGTGGCGGTGGGACGTTATGCATCAACATGCCGCAGGAAGCTAATCTAGCTGCCCTGGCAGCTAGTCTACTTATATTAAAAACTGAGTATCTTTCTTTCTAACTATCTTTCTTTCTATGTCACGCTTCTTTCTCCTGAACACCAATGAAATGAAAGTCGAACCAGGTACCGATAGATAGATAATTTTTCAGGCTTCATTAGTTTCAATTTATATAATTATACGATTTTAATTAGCGAAGATATCAATTAATAAGCAGTCAAATTTAAAGCGATTAAGCCTAATAAATAATTAAATATAAAATCCATTGTTGCATTACAAAACGTGGTTGCTATGAAACAGTAATAACAATGATAATGAGAATTTTGAATGAAGGCTTAACTAAATCAGACACGAAACTCATAAGCGAGCGACTTACATAGTATTTTTATCGCTAGCTACTTTTAATATTTTGAAACATTCATTTGTTGAAAAGTAATCTACTTATACACTAGGTGGCCAAAAGTATCCGGACACTTTCAAAAATTCACATTCTTACATATAGCTCGAGAAATAAGTGATCAATTGTTCTATAACTTTAGTCATACAAAATATAGACTTCACCGAACATTTCCAAGTTGAAATTAAATTTCCCTTGCATTTGGGGGACGACAAGAAGGGGGTTGAAAGAAAAACCGCTTTTTGACCATAACTCTTCGAAAATAGCTCGGAATAAGCTATCAATTTCAGTAATTAATTAGCATACTATGTATAATTACTGTACAAATTTTTATGAACGTACCACTCTTACTTCTGAAGATATGAAATATTTTTGAAAAATGGGCAATTTTATTTGAAGGGTTTTTGCTCATAACACGCAGAGTTTTTGATCAAACCTTATCACAACTTCAGGAAAGATGAAAAAATACAAGAGAAAGAACATACTAAAGCGGTAAATAAAAATATTAAAAATTCGATGAGATATGAACGTTAAAAGGAAATAATTTTTCACGGCGCATGCGCGAACGACAGAAATTTATAACTACAAAAATATTGTAGCCTGATTTATACTGCATCTTATAAAAAAAGTTTCAGTTGAATATCATGAAAAATGAAAAAGATATCAGCGATCTAGTGAGCTGTATTTCATTCATTCTCAGGCAATACATAAATAGTGAGGGTCTGTCCACAAAGAGCTATTTTTAAATTAAAGGTTATTGCGTCGTCTTTCAAAACCAACGTTTCAGAGGGTGTTCGGATACTTTTGGAAACGTACGTATAAGGTCTTTTTGGCCGAACAGACGAAATGTGACTTCTATGCCGAATATAAATTTTCAAACTGTATACAATTTAACATTGAAAAAAAATGATCGATTGTCACCACACTATTTGTGGACAACCCCTCACTATTTATGCATTGCCTGAGAATGAATGAAATACAGCTCACTAGATCGCTGATATCTTTTTCATTTTTCATGATATTCAACTGAAACTTTTTTTATAAGATGCAGTATAAATCAGGCTACAATATTTTTGTAGTTATAAATTTCTGTCGTTCGCGCATGCGCCGTGAAAAATTATTTCCTTTTAACGTTCATATCTCATCGAATTTTTAATATTTTTATTTACCGCTTTAGTATGTTCTTTCTCTTGTATTTTTTCATCTTTCCTGAAGTTGTGATAAGGTTTGATCAAAAACTCTGCGTGTTATGAGCAAAAACCCTTCAAATAAAATTGCCGTTTTTTCAAAAATATTTCATATCTTCAGAAGTAAGAGTGGTACGTTCACAAAAATTTGTACAGTAATTATACATAGTATGCTAATTAATTACTGAAATTGATAGCTTATTCCGAGCTATTTTCGAAGAGTTATGGTCAAAAAGCGGTTTTTCTTTCAACCCCCTTCTTGTCGTCCCCCAAATGCAAGGGAAATTTAATTTCAACTTGGAAATGTTCGGTGAAGTCTATATTTTGTATGACTAAAGTTATAGAACAATTGATCACTCATTTCTCGAGCTATATGTAAGAATGTGAATTTTTGAAAGTGTCCGGATACTTTTGGCCACCTAGTGTATTAAAAACTGAGTATCTATGTCTGCTTCTTTCCCTTGAGCGAGCAGAACTTGCTGTAACTTTCCTTACCATTTCGAAGGCGCGAAGCATCTCATTAATTCGAATGACTTTTTTGATGCAGGAAAAAAGTGAAGACGTGAAGCGCCTGTTAGCGAGCCGCCTTGGCGGGGAGTAGTTTCTTGAAACATTCTTTGCTACTTTAAAGGCGAGAAGAGCCCGTGCAACGCCGGGCCACGCAGCTAGCTGCTTGGGAAATTAGTGGGCCACGTACGTAGTATGTCTTAAAATCTTATGAAAATTGAATTACATCAAATAATATCACCTCAGAATGAGGTAAGAGTTGGGTGGCGAGGGACATTATGCATCAACATGCCGCAGGAAGCTAATCTAGCTGCCCTGGCAGCTAGTATTTAAATATGTTAAATTTTATCAATTTGTATGCTTAAAGGCTTATCTACTCTATCTACTCAAAAAAAAAAAAAGAAAATGGCCATTTTGAGACAAATAATTTGAATTTTTAGCTTTTTTTTTTTTTTTTTTAGTTTCAAAAACCCGCCTGTGAGGATTCTAATGCATCAAGGAACCTCTGTGACAAGTTTGATAAAAATCCGACAAAAACTGGATTTGTATAAGGAACAAACATACAAACATATAAATATATATATATATATATATATATATATATATATATATACAGGGTGTCCACTCCTATCGTGGACCAATAGCTAATTTCTAAACCGTTGGAGATACGCATCATTTAGGAAAAAATCTCCAAATTACGAAAGGAATTTTGGGTCTATTCAATGTTTTTCAAAAAATCAAATTTTGAAAGAGTTACGGAATTTAAATTTTTATACAGCCCCCCAGTCCTATCAATCATATTTAGTAAAACATTCTTGACACTGTAACGTTTAAAACTAAAAAAAATCACTCTTCTACCACAAAAATTGACCGAGTTATGACGTTTTGAAAAATCAAGATTTTGCATTATTACATGACGTCACCGAGAGATCACTAAAGGGACCGTATGCGAAATTCTTCAAAATCTTGATTTTTCAAAACGTCATAACTCTGTCAATTTTTATGGTAGAACAGTGATTTTTTTTTAGTTTTAAATGTTACAGTGTCAAGAATGTTTTACTAAATATGATTGATAAGACTGGGGGGCTGTATAAAAATTTAAATTTCGTAACTCTTTCAAAATTTGATTTTTTGAAAAACATTGAATAGACCCAAAATTCCTTTCGTAATTTTTTCCTAAATGAACTATATGCGTATCTCTAACGGTTTAGAAATTAGCTATTGGTCCACGATAGGAGTGGACACCCTGTATATATATATATTATATATATATATAATATATATATATATATATATATATATATATATATATATATATATAATATATAAAATTCTCGTGTCACAGTTTTCGTTGCCATACTCCTCCGAAACGGCTTGACCGATTTTGATGAAATTTTTTGTGCTTATCCAGTATCTATGAGAATCGGCCAACATCTATTTTTCATCCCCCTAAATGTTAGGGGTAGTCCACCCATAAATTTTTTTTGTTCGCACATAACATCTGATCTACTGAACTAAAACAATATGTGTTATCGTAAATCCTTACTTCAATGAGCGACCCGATGGTCAAGTGGTTCTGCGCGTCAGGTTGAAGTTCCTGATGGAATGAGATCGAATCCAGGCCCGCAAGGATTTTTTCGAACAGCTGCATGGTTTTTTTTTTTTTTTTTTTTGAATGATTTTAATGATTGTAATGTCCTTATGCAGGTACATCCCTTCATGGGGATCTACCCCATATTTTTTTATAGTACAAAATGACAGTTTTGGTCGGATCTTTGTTAAAATTGGCAATGGGGTCCTTCGATGCTGTAGAATTTTCTTATGTACGTTTGCGCCATTTTTGGGGGCTTTGAATCGATTGTGGCAATAAATGGTTTTTGATTTGCGGCACTTATATTATTTTTTTCAAAAATTATATACACTATCAATTATATTATGTTAATTTTTGTACCTTTATAAAATTCTGTATTTTATACCTTGCATTTACGTCAAATTCAAGGTAAAATTAGAAGTCAAAAATTCTGAAGAATATAAATATATGTTAAAAATTAAAGTAACTATTTTTTGTGATTTTCATATTGGTTGTGACCAAAAAACATCATTACAAACAAATAAAATGTATCAAACACCATGAGTGTTGAGTTATTAGGCAAAATCTGCTGTGTAAAGTTTTTTTTCACTGCGAGAGGGGGGGGGGGATATGAACGACCATTAAAGTGACACAAATTCAAGGTAAAATTAGAAGTCAAAAATTCTGAAGAAGATAAATATATGTTAAAAATTAAAGTAACTATTTTTTGTGATTTTCATATTGGTTGTGACCAAAAAACATCATTACAAACAAATAAAATGTATCAAACACCATGAGTGTTGAGTTATTAGGCAAAATCTGCTGTATAAAGTTTTTTTTCACTGCGAGAAGGGGGTGGATATGAACGACCATTAAAGTGACACAATTTTTTAAAAAATAAAGGTTGGATCTCCAATTATCTTGCTTCGTAATTTGAACCCGCCCCGGCTGTGCAACGGTACGCGATTAGTCATTCAAAAATTAATGAAAAACGTGATCGAAGCCAGGATTTTAAATGGCAAGTTCAGAGGTGAAAATATACTCATACCACGGATTCCTATTATACCTAGAGCCGCTATATAGACAGGCCGACGCATCAAGATTAAGTTTCACCACTTTGGATCCAATTCCTTAACTTTTACTTTCAAATTTTCATTGTTGCGGAGTAGGGTTAGCAGAAAAAAGTTTTGGCACATTGCTAAGCTTTGCCAAATCCACGTGCAGCTAATAATTGCTCACAGAGAAAAATTACCAAAACGCGATTGATGGCCAGAAAAGACAACCACTCAAACACACTAACACGCGCTGGATCCAAAGTGGTGAAACTTAATCTTGATGCGCCGGCTCATCTATATAGGGGCCTTAATTATACCTACAGATGTGCCAATTCAATTTAAACGTATTCAGTTTCCGATTAGATTGGCATTTGCAATGACTATCAACAAATCCCAAGGTCAAACGATGTCTGTTTGTGGCTTAGATTTGAGAACACCATGTTTTTCACACGGACAATTATACGTGGCATGCTCTCGAGTGGGTAAACCATCCAGTTTGTTTGTGTTAGCTAAAGATGGACTAACAAAAAATATTGTTCACGCTAAAGCATTAAGAGATTGATATTGTTTAATAGTGTTACTGTCGTAATTGTTTAATTAATGATACATAATTTTAAGGAATAAATTATAATAACTTAAAAATAATGTTTGCCTTTTGTTATTTTTATATTCCCTCATCGTTCACAGCGCTCCATGCTTATTTCACGCATATACCACATTCTTACATACATACAATATACACATTCTACCATACATACATACATACTTACAATAAGTAAGCTATTTTTTGTCTACACTAGAAATTACTAGGAAATTATTTATATGGAAAAACAACGGTTGCCGGGTCAGCTAGTATATATATATTTTTATTAAAGGTTTAAGTTTTTGTTAAAGCGATTATTATTATTATTATTATTATTATTATTATTATTTTAAGATTCAAATTTTCAACAAGAAATTACTTACAAAAAACTACACTTTTAGAATTAAAAAAATACAAATAAAAAACTGCCTATTTTTACTAAATCACCAGCAGCTATAAACAAATATTTTCATTCCCAATACATCACTGAAATTAAAATTCGCACGTCTTATTTTGTGACAATCCGTGTTTAAAAATAAGCTATCAGAAGCAAGCTCATGCCTTCCTATTGTTAATAACCTTCAATCATTCTGTAGAATAAAAGCTACCTTCTACACCTGCATTATAATCCGGAAAAAAATACATCAAATATTTATCTGTAAGAAATCAGTTCTCAATTAATTGGTCTGTCTGCGATACATAAACTAAGCGATTCTTTCTAAATACAATGCAGTTCAATAAAATGGCATCAAAGCATCTTCGGATCATAAACACCCAATGCGTAGAGCAACATTTTATTGCACTGTATTACAACGTGGATAATTATAGAACAGCTTGTTGTGTAAATCAGTTTTAACTAGGTGGTTTACTTTTGGCTTTTGAAAAACAGACGACAAAGAATCATTAAACTAGACTAATCTTTTATTCATACATATTTGAGCAAATGAAATTTCTTCTCTTTGTTACACGCTTCTTTTGTACAGTACTAATTGTTAAGGTAAGAGTTGTTGAAAATGCTTTTATTCTGAGCCTTGTAATTCAATATGCACCTGATGGAAGACTAAAATAAAATATTTTTGAATAAAAAAATTGAACCGACTTCAGAACTTCACTCGACAAGTGCTCTAAAAAGTAAAAAATAATTTTATTCTTTGAACACCATCGATACTGCATTTAAACATAAGTTTTGAAGTCGGCGCAAAGACACTTTATAGAATCATACGAAACTGTACTTCAACTATAAATATGAATTTCAATGAATCCAGGTTCTTTAATCGCATTCGCATACTTTACATTGACAACCTCATATTTATGTAATGGTACAAATATTTAGCTCTTAATGTTCAATGGTTTCTCAAAAAATGTTGGCAAAATGTAGTTAATCATTTTACCTATGGAGTTTTTGCACCGACTTCAAAACTTATGTTTAAATGTAGTATCGATGGTGTTCAAAGAATAAAATTATTATTTTTTACTTTTTAGAGCGCTTGCCGAGTGAAGTTCTGAAGTCGGTTCAATTTTTTTATTCAAAAATATTTTATTTTATTCATTTTAGTGTAAATGTACTTCTGAAATAAGGTAATGTTTCCACTACGAAACTTCACTTAATTTTCTTAAGTAAATGCTTCATAAAATAAACTATGTAACGAAAAAAAAAAGAAAGTATTAACGCGTCTAAAATTTTAAACGATTGACACTAAAAAATAACCCTGTTACTCTCTGATGGTATTTATTTGTGTACTAGTTTAATCAAAGCCATTTAAATATTAACGGTTTTTCAATCTCGCGATAGAAATACTATACGTATCCCGTAATCTGTTGTCACCATTAGATGAAGATAAAAAGACCATAGAATTTCATTATGTAATCCAGAGAAGCCTTACATTCAAAATTGTCATTATTACGACTACGGTTATTACAATTTATATTTCCTTCGATTTCTGCAGGATCCCGTTATCTCAACCCGGACCAGGAGAATGTGGGATTAACTGATGGAAAACCCTTTTTAAACAAAAACAGAATTTTTGAAATCCGTCCAGGCGTCATCGAGTAGTCGTATAAACTAGCTGCCAGGGCAGCTAGATTAGCTTCCTGCGGCATGTTGTTGCATAACGTTCTCTCCCCCCCCCCCCCTAACTTAACTCATTCTGATGTTGGCCCGCTAATGAGTTTCATGTTTGATTCAGGTTAGCCTTCGTTCAAAATTCTCATTACCATTATTATTACTGTTTCATATCAACCACGTTTTATAACAATGGATTTCATATTTAATCATTTAGGAGAAATAGCTTTAAATTTGAAGATTTTTCACAATTTCTTCAGAATCCATTTATCAAACCTTATGTAAATTAAAACTAATGAAGCATGAAAAATGACGAATCTATGGGTACCTGGTTCGACTTTCAGTTCGTTGGCGTTCAGGAGAAAGAAACAGAACATAGAAAGATACTCAGATTTTAATATAAGTAGATACACAAAAATTTCAAAAAGATCATAGAAATGAATTTCATTGTGTAATCCAGAGAAGAATTGCATTGAAAATTGTCATTTTTCGATTACTGTGATCCCGATTTCTTTTCGAACAATTTCTGCAGGTTCCCGTTATCAAACCCGGACCACGAGAGGATGGGACCAATTGGAAAAAATAAAGCTATCAAACAAAAAAAAATTTTTGAAATCGGTCCAGGAGTCTTCGAGTAATCTTATAACATACAAAAAAAAAAAAAAATCTACGACGAATTGTATAACCTCTTCCTTTGTTGAAGTCGGTTAATAAATTATGCAGTTATACTTATTCCTGAACATTTTTCTGAAAATAATAAATTTTAAACATCTTTAATACATAGGCGGCTGGTGCACTAAAAAGGGGGGGGGGGGGTCAAGAGAAATCGAGGGAGTCAAATGAAATGTAGGGGGGTTAGAAGGCAGCAACTCTTTAGTTTTTTTTTTTTCTGTGAAAAAAAAATTGCGTTAATTTAAATTTATTATATTTTTGCCCATTTCCACTTCCTTTTACGTAGTAAAGGAAGTATTGTGATCGCGAAAAAAAAATCACTCAAATTTGAGTCTAAATTTTGATTTTGCTCACCCCCGAATAAATGTTCAGTAGTTTTTTCCACCTGTCAGCACGTGCATATGTACCTACCAACATACACTGGCGGAAAAAAAATCCCAACACCAAGAAAAAATTGCCGTAGAGTAATGAAATTGGGGAAATGCAATTGTCTAGTTAACATGTTTAATTGATTAAATGTACAAGATCACTGGCTAATTTAAGCTCAAGAAAATGCTGTGCGAATGTGAAATTATGTTAATTTAATAGAGGGTGTAACCTCCAGAATTTTGAAGGCAAGCCTGCAAGCGTGCTTGCATTATGTCATACTGGTGCCGAATGTCACTTTGTGGTATGGAGTTCCATGCTTGTTGCACTTGCTGTGTCAATACTAGGACCGTCATTGCTGACTGTGGATGATGCTCGAGGTGCCATCCCATGATATTCCATACGTTATCAATTGGAGACATACCTGGTGATTTTGCAGGTCATGGTAACATGTCAGCACTCTGTAGAGCACATTGCGTTACAGCAGCGATGTGAGGGCGAGCGTTATCCGGTTGGAAAACGCCCCCTTGAATGCTACTGATGAAGGGCTGTACTACTGGTTAAATTAACAGACTGACGACAAATTTTCAGTCAGTGAGTTTGGGATAACCACAAAAATGCCCCTGCTGTCGTAGGAAATTGCTCCAGAGACCATAACTCCAGGTGTGAGTCCCGTGTGTGTAGGCCGTAGACCGCTTGGATGCAGGCGGTCCCCTGGCCTCCTTCTGACCAATATACAGCCACCACTGGCACTAATTCAGAATCTGTTTTCATCAAAAATTACAACAGATCACCACTCCGACCTCCAGTGAGCTCTGTCGTGGCACCACTGCCGTCGGAAAAGGCAATGGTTTGCAGTCAATGGAATACCGGCTACAGGCTGCCTGGCTCGGAACTGTGCTTGAAGTAAACAGTTTCTTACCGTTCCTTGGGTCACGACGGTACCAACTGCAGCTCGAATGTCAGCCGCAGATGCAGTACGATGCGCCACTGCCGTACGCAAGATTCGGCGATCTTCCTTCTTAGTCGTGCCACGTGGCAGCTCGGAACTCGATCTTCTTGAGGTAGTACCATTCCTTGCCCATAGCTTCCAATAATCATGCATGGTGGAAACATTCCCACCCAAGTCTTTCTGCAATATCGTGAAATGAAAATCCACCTTCTCGTAGCCAATTTGTACGACCTCGTTTAAACTCGGTGAGCTGTTGATAATGGCTTCTTCGTCTTCTTAAAAGGTATTCCTGGCTAACGTGAACGCAATTCGTCCAATTTCACGAAAAAAATAATACACACGAGCTTCACAACACGCTTTTAAAACAAGCCTTATTTGCATGTTCTGAGTGACGCCAGCTGCGCCACACTTATGCGCGGAACACGAAATTTCAATCGATGTCATCTTTCAGTTGTATAAACACGCCTACCAAATTTCGTTTATCTAACGCAAGTCTTTCTTGGTGTTGGGATTTTTTTTTCCGCCAGTGTATAAGCAGCCGAAAAATCCTTTTCAACCACCCCCGAGTTAATTACGACGAGTTTTCTCGTGACGTCTGTATGTACGTATGTGCGTATGTATGTGTGTCGCATAACTCAAAAACTATATGCCGTAGAAGCTTCTAGCTTCGTATGTAGGCTCTGAGGATGGTATAGTTGTGCGCCTCCCCTTGTGGTTGCATTCGAATGTTCCCAAGGGGGTGTTTTACCCCTTTTTTGGGGTAAATTAGTGCTAATTTCAATGCAGGCTCAAGTGATATGAATTGGCGCTACCACTTGGCGATATGTAGCCAAGCTTTTGGTCGCCAAGTGTTTGACGCCGACTTGGCGACATATCGCCAAGTTGGAGACGAATTTGGTGAAAAAAATATTCTTAGAATTTGGGTTCAACTTGGCGCTATTGGCGATATTTTGCGAAACATTCACTGAATGATATTAAAATCAGCAATATTTAGAAAATTAACCATTGTAAAATATTTTTTGCATTGTTTCTTGGCAGATTAGGGGAGTAAATATATGAATTGTTACCTTGCTCACTCCAAGCACTTCTTTTTTAACACTTAAGGCAACTACTAAGAAATTTACACGTAAAAGGAAGTAGTGTGGGGTCCATACCAAATTTTTTAGTTACGTTGTAAGGTTTTACAACTGCCATTGATTTCACTATCCCATTATTTTCGGAAGATTTCAAAAAAAAAAAAAAAAAAATCAGCTTCTTTCATGGTCCAATTAGCACAGTTCGACTGAATTTTTTGAGCAATGGACAAAGTACGAATGATTTGCGGAAATTTCCAAACTGAGTTAAACTCCATTACATTTGAGATCATAAATAACAAAATTTCGAAACATCAACGGATGAGAGAAAACTGTCAGAGGATCATTGAAGAGACCGATATCCAAACACATAAACGTTAATTGCAACCAATGGAAAAATATAGCATAGTTTCAAAATTTTCAACTCGTGATTGGAAAACATTATTTTTTCCGTCATGAATACAACCTATGCCACGAGTTCGATTCCTTTTCTTTTCAAATACAGTCGAACCTCGTTCATTCGAACACGCGTTAAACGAATTACTGATAAAACGAACTATATTTTCCATCAACGTCTTCGTGTTTGTTGTGATTGGAATAAGACGATTTGATTTCTAAGTCCGCTCCCCCCCCCCCCTCGTCCCTATTGGAATTCGTTTTAACGAGGTTCAATTGCATATTCGCTTGAACTCATATGTGAAAGAAAGAAATGCATGAATAGGAACATATGCAATTAAGATTTTTCCCCCGAATCGATGAAGACTTTAATACGTGATTAATAAATTATTTTTCAATTTTTATTTAATTCGCAACTCCAGAATTCGAATGAGGCGCCTTGCGGGATTTACAAAATTAATTCTATAGAGTTAAACGATACAGTGCTTTCCATGTGTATGTTTTGGGTGTCAAAACAAATTGGTCTTGGTCAAAATATACGTGATTTGTAATGCTTGTTTATTTCAAAACAATAAAAAACAAAAAAATCATACATACGATTAAGTATCACGAATTCATTTGGCTTAGAAGCATTAAAAACAAAACGAAATGCGTTTGTCTTACCTCTCATAGACAGTGACCGCAGCGCCCCCTATGGCTCATTGGAGTTGCGAATTGCACTTGGTCATTTTTTTTGAAATTATTATTTACTTAAATTCTTCAATACAATTTAAATAAAATTTTCGAAAAAAACTTCGTTTCGCTTCAAAAGAATTAGTATTATTTGCTCAATCTATTTGCACGGATGTGACTTTTTTGTGTGTGTCCCATCTCCCCATTTTGCAGACACGAATTTTCCTGCTCCCCTCCCCCTTTTAATCTTACCTTTTGAGAGATTCAGGTGGAGTAGAGACAAGAGTAGCAGACTAGTGGGGAAAATCCTTTTTGGTTTGTTATTCACATTTTCTTTAGATTTAAGCAGTCAGCTATTTATCCGTTTAGTAAAAACAACATGAAATAAAAATACTGGAGTAGGAGACAAAAAAAAAAATAGTTAAATAAACTAATGGGTCATTCCATGTCAAGTGTACGAGGCATCCCCACTCGACCCCTCTGATTTTGATGAAATTTTTTTTGGAAGTACATATAAGACTTGCACGAATCCATACCAAATTATAGCTCCATAAGCCCTATAGTTCAGCCAATATAAAATATTTTGTAAAGGCCTATTTTTCGTGTCTTGAAAAAAATTACCAAATGGTCAAGTTCGTGCTTTTATTGCTCGCTACCTAAGACGATTATATGGCTCAAATTTGGTGATTCTGATCACTGTTTAGGATAGAATAGCCTACTTGTGTAACAAAAGCTCAATGCACTGTAGATTTTTTGCAATTTGCTGCCAAAGTTGGTAAAAAATCGTATTTTGGCAAATTTTAACCATACGTTATCAGCTTGTATCTACTGAAAGAATGACTTTCTGAAGCTAACTCTTCCCTCGTTTGTAGCCTGATAGTTCGTCCGAAAGGTGTGCAAGTAGCATCTTGATAGCTCAAATAATTGCTGAATTATGTGAGTTGAAATTCCAGTCAAATTTCTTTTTTCTCAATTTTGTCTCAATTTCAAAGGGCAATATCTTAAAAGGGTCATATTGAATTTCAATTTTCTTTACATCATTGGAAAGAACAGACTTTTCTTAACTAAAATACATTGTTTTTATTTTTGAGACAAACCAGTTTCAAGGGGATATTGCAGATCAAAAATGTGTACGTCATTCAACGTGAAATCAAAGAAAAAAATACATAGACCTCAAAAGTTGATGTCAATTTGCTCTAATAAAATTTAAAGGGGCTATTGTACTTACGTTCTGATGGAAAAAAACCTTCTGTTAGATATTTTTGAACTTTAGTTTTTGTTTGCGCATCCGTAAAAACCCAAGAAAAGGCAAAAAATAAAGTTTCGTTTTTAACAAAAAGAATTGTGTTTTTATCGCTGCTATAAGGGCCCTGCTCCACATTAACGTAAAGCAGAAAAATAAAGCAGAAGCGTAAAATGGATTACATAGCGTTCCTATGGAAAGTACCCGGATTTTCAGTTTCTGCCTTCGGTTTCGGTCGCGTTTTACGCTGATGTGGAGCAGGGCCCTAAGAGTTTGAGTCTTTTCCTACGAGTTATTTTAAAGCTCTTGAAATAGAATTTCGGATGATATGTCACTTCGCAAGGTAATAGGTCATTAATATTTCAAGGTCATAAAAGCAATCTCCCATTTTTCATCATTTTTCTTTATGCGCAAATTTCAATCATAGGCTGAATATCTAGACACATCCTCAGCAGTATAAAGAATGGATTTTCAATTACTACTTATCATATTTTCAATTACCATTGTTATCATTTACATGGCGGAAATAATTGCAATATTCAACTCTATCGAAAACTTTCGTTATTGCTTTTTAGAATAATGGCTTTGCAGTCCCATTATACATATTTGTTATCACATACACACCATATTAATTGTTTTATTTATTTATTTATCTCATTTATTAATTATTCTTATTTTTAGTTTTTTGAAAAAGGAAACTATGCTTTTTATGACCTTAACATATTAATGACACTGTGCAAAATGACATATCATCCGAAATTCTCTTCCAAGAGTTTTAAGATAACTCCTAGAAAAGACTCAAGCTCTTACAGCAGCGATAAAAAAATAATTCTTTTTGTTAAAAACGAAACTTTATTTTTGCCCTTTCTTGAGTTTTTACGGATGCGCAAATAAAAACTAAAGTTCAAAAATATCTAAAAAAGGTTTTTTCCATTAAAACATAAGTACAATAGCTCCTTTAAATTTTATTAGAGCAAATTGATATGAACTTTTAAGGTCTATGCCTTTTTATCTTTGATTTCATGTGAAATAACGTACACATTTGTGATCTGCAATATCCCCTTGAAACTGGTTTGTCTCAAAAACAAAACCAACGTTTTTTAGTTAAGAAAAGTGTGCTCTTTCCAATGATGTAAAGAAAATTGAAATTCAAGATGACCCTTTTAAGATATGGGTCAATCCATGTCAAATCACCCAGAAAAACGGGATTTTGTAACCCATGTCCTCGGATTTTGATAAAATTTGGTGTATTTAATATTTTTATGGTGGTGAGTAACCATGTGAATTCTTTTGCCCATATGTGATCTGGTTTTTGTTTTACAGGCCGTCAAGCTTTTCAAAAAATTGCATTTTCTGTTAACCGCTAAGCCTAATCTGCATGCATACGTATATCTTCAGTAAATTGTGACGGATGCAGAAAT
>JAXGGA010020580.1:0-18026 GCA_038373865.1 Uloborus plumipes | reverse complement strand
TTAAATATGTTAATAGCAAAGCTTTAGCAGTTCCCAGAAGTTTCATCTTCAGAGTTTCTTCCAAGAAGCAATTTTTTCTGCAATTTCTTTATAAGACCAAACAAAACAAACCATGACAAAAAATTCCGAGTTAGCCTAAGCTTATAAGTAAGGGACAACTCATTCGGTCAGGAAAGAATACACTTTGATAATTTAGGGAGATTTTTACAAGTGCATTTAAATTTAACTAACGTAATTGTAAACGTTCAGCGAAAGCTTATATCTTAAAAATATGCAATTAAATTGAGCAGTTACAACGCATGTAAAAGCGAGTCCTCTAGTAAACTACCAAAAAATACAGAACTATACTTTAATAAGAAGCTAAATACAACAGAAAATAATATCATCAAACGTAATAACTTGACTTTCTCAAATATATTATTAATTTTAAAATAAAGTTCCCCCAAGAAAAGGTATCATTATATATTGTGTTGCACTTGTTTTTTCAAATCGGCAGTTAGTTTTAATAAACTTATAAAAGTTATTCCTTACAACTATAGTTATTTTCTTTTTCAAAAACTATAATGATGGCGACATTTTAGCACATATAATACCGATGTTTTGAATTGCAAATTAATTTATGAATGTCTGCTTTGTTCTCGAAAAGCTGAAGCATACTTTAAAGTGAAGTACACTCTATTTAATAATTGAATTACAGAAATAATTTGAATAGTGTATATGGCAATGTTGTTTTTCTGTTTCTAATGCATTCAGGACTTTTCTTTTGTACAAAGCTTAGAATATGATCTCTCGAGCGCTGTATCTTCTTCATTATGCATCACGAGAGAACGCTTTGAATGAAAGGAAAAAGTAACTTTAATGAGAAACTTCTGAAATTTCTCCAGGGATGTTTAGTAGCGGCTTTTAAAAACATGATTTAAAAGAAAAACAAGTGTACTAGTCTTTTTTTTTTCTTATTTTACTTACTGCTATGTTTACACTCGAAAAGGATGTAATTTTTCGTTTTGTTTGGTGAGAACATATCAGAAAAGCAAGTGTTTTACTCCTTTAGAAATGTGATAATGTAGTTATCAGTTTTAAGGTATAAATAAATATCTTCAAAAGAAAAACAATAATATTAAATTTATTTCAAATAATTTTGTATCATTAAAATCAAATACATGTAATTAACATCATATTCAATAAGAGATGCATTTAAGATAATTATTAAGGCTGCAAATCCTAAAAAAATATTTATACTATTTCGTGGTTATTAACTGAGAATCTAGTATTATATATGGTTAAAGCTATATTCTAAGAGTTTGTAAGTATGCTAATAAATGTAGGAAAATAGATCATTAGCACCAAAGTAATACAAGTGCCTTCAAATTTGGTTATAATGTAGTGCAAGATAGGACATTTGCACTTTACGGAACGTAATTAGAACGTAAACTCACATGTCCCATTAAAATAAAAAGGAATAGATGAAAGATAATGATTTTTTGGTTAGACTTTTATAGATCGTACCAAAGAAAACTAGGGGAAGGGGGGAAAAGAAAATAATCAAAGTACCAAGTAGTTTTAAATTAAACTTGCATACTTTTTTTTCAGTCATTTCACTAACAACTTTTGTCACAATTTGTGTATTGATGTACATACGAAAAATATTTAAGCAATGAGAGAAAAGTTTCCTTGAAGTTTTCTGTGCTGAGTTTTCAAACTTTAAAGCTATATAAACTGAATAAAATACTCACATACAATGTGAATTCAAAACTGTTGAAAGCAGAGAACGGTAAATCTTCATCTAACACACGAATAATTATAAGTTACGTCGTCTTTAAAGTTAAGCAACAAAGTTGGGAGACGAATCACATATAAGTTAGCTCTAGTTGTAAAATTGAAGTTCTCTCACCAGAAAGCATACTTTCTTACTTTTGCATCATGGTTTAAAATCCTTACTATTATTTTTAAAAACTTCTAATTCACGACATTCGATACATTTCAGTGTATTCTTAAGATTCAGTTTAAAAATGTTTAATCATATCTCTCCTCAGCGACGTTTATTTTCCCTCCATACTATTTATTACCTTTAACTAAAATATTCTGAAGTGTCTTTTGAAAAATAAGAAAATACTCTTTCGAAAATAGTCTCCGGAAATTCAATTGGTGCATAGGCACCAGTTAGCAATGCATCAATGATGTCTTTGTACACAACGAACGTTCGTTTGAATTATTGCATACTTATTATTTAACCTATTTTAAAAACTATTTTTATGATGCTAAATCATGACAAAAATGTAAAATGTATCTTTTATTTATTTCTTTCTTTTTTGTTTATTGATTGTTTTTTTTAACTTTGATTTTGGCACATGTCAAACAAAATATTGATGCTAAAGTTGTTGAAAATGAAAGCATCACGTGGATTAAAGATATTTGTCAAAATTTGGCGTATTCTTACGCCATAAAATAGTTAGCGTCATTACAGCATTCAATTTTGTGGAGTAATTTAAGTAATAAAACCTTCGTAACGTAACGCATAGCTTTGAGAAGGCTATAATGTAGTAATATATCTATGATATACCGGTTTACTTATTTGTGTCAAAGTTTACGCCATAATTATGTATAATATCCCAGATTTATGTGTTATGTGAATTATAGAAAAATTTCTTGAAAGGTACATATTAGCAAAAAGAAAAGAAAAAGCCTTCAAAACACGTAGAAGATTACTCAATTTGAAGGGCAAACTGACTCACACTTAAGTTAACTATTTCTATACTTTAAGCAACATAAAGGGCTAATACATGATCAAGTAATAACGTGTTTTTATAAGTTTTAACTTTTAAGCATAATATGTTAGGTTACTTTATTTGAAAGTGACAACCATCTGCTAAGCATGTCATATATAATAACAATTTATCCCATAGTCATTGGTATTTTGTTCTAATAGTGTTAAAATATAGCAATTTTCGTTTAAAGTTTCTCTTCTTTTTCGTCGTTACAGTTTTTCCCCTTTTTCCAATCATTCACTTATTCAATTTTATTAGGTTAATGCTTTCCGCAACGAATGTCACACGTATCAAATTTACACCGATTCAAAATTAATTACAATTACATACAAGATATTTTTACAGCACAAAGGTAGGAAACACCCTAGGTTTTAAAGCCTTTATAAGTCAATTAGAAATCTCAAAGTAAGCGCACTTTACCACTCGGCCACTAAGACAAGTCTTGGTTTAATTTATAAAAGTTTACAAGCTCTGCGTAGAGTCTTGTCTCTCTTGCTTTGAATTCTTGAAGTAGTTTTGATGCTAAATGGAACTTTAAACAAGCCTTCGTATTAGTATTCTCCAACAATTAGATTTTTCCCTAAAATCGCCACGACTTACTACAGAAGTCTAGTGACGTTACACCAATAAGAATAATAATTGTATTCAGTTTTTGCAGTGTACAGTTAAATTTGCAATTAAATAATAACCCTTCTATTTTTATTTTCATTAATAAAACATTTAAGTTGCAATAACATCTTGCTAAGATATAGTCAAGAATAAAATTTTGCTTAAGATTTAAAACTTAAAATTAATTCCTATGACTTATAAAATTGTAACAAAGACAAGTTCTTCAACTCCCATTTGAAAATCACGTGACTTGCGTTGAAGCAAATTAGAAGACACAATGGCATGCTAAACAACCTACAAACTAAGACATTCTTTGAAATACCTTTCACTAAAGCAGAAAGAATGAGTGCTCGTATAAAAACTACGTCAGGAAACTTTTGAAAAGAAATCGAGCCACTATTTTACCTTTAAGATTTAACTCAGAATTTTTATGAAAACGCTTTCTTTTGGAATTAATTTAAGCATGCTAAAAGCAATTGAAAACGACCAGCATCGTTCAAGAGTATTGAGGTGAAATAATAAGTGCATGACTTAAAATATTTTATCGTTCTCGTTAAAAGCCTAGTCATGGTTTGCTAAGCTGTCTTTTTAATGAGCTACATTTCATAAGATTTTTCTGGATTGGTTTCAAATTCTTTTGTTTCTTTTACGAAAAGTTCTTATTCTTATATATTTAATTGGCTTGGAGTATCATCATTGCTTTATGCCCTAAGATTCTCTTGCATATATTTTTTTAAATGAGCAAAAAGTCGTTGTTATTAAATTTAAACATTTCGGCACTCTTGGTGTATTGCAAGATTTTTTGCTTATTTATGCTAATGACTATTTTTTTTCTCAGTCTTTTTTTTTGATATCCTTAGTAAGTTAAGTATTTTACAGTCTCTGCGTTTCTGAAAGGAATGGTGAAGATAATTAACGAAACTGAAAAATCAAATTAAAAGTATTGAAATAGAATTTTTAAGTTTAAGGTTTATTACGTAAGTTTTCCTTTGAGCTACATTTAAAAAATGAGTCAACTTTTTAAAAGATAAAATTACGGTTCCTTGAATTACATTTAAAAATAATAAATTTTTAATTTAAGACATTTTTGTTGCATGAAATATTTTTCTAATTTTAAAGTAAGGAGTGCAAAGAAATAGTATAGGTTAACAATCGGAATATACAAATATACAAAAGAATAAAAATTAAACTAATTTTAAAAACTTTAAAAATGATGTGCATTAGATGATTCATGCAGTTGAACCTCTTCTGACATTAAAAAAAACGTTCATAACGAATTTTTGAGAGTTACTGGAAAAGTGATTATTTTTAAATGTGATTTTTGCTCATATTTTCCCCGATTATTGAGATTAAAATGAAATATGAGGTTACGCAATAAATATTTTTAAATGGTATTTTTAATTGTTATAAGGTCATATATTATACTGTCGATTTAGCTGCAGTTCATATTACCATTATTAGTAACATACGTTAAGTACCGCAGAATTTGGGTCTGTATTCTTTTAGAAATGCATGTTTTGAACGACAGGTTTTATCATTAAAGTTTGTATAAAAATAAAAATTAAATTATCAATTAAAGAAATATTCTATTCCTCTAAAACTAACAGTGACATTTTTTTGTAAGCTTACCAAAAACAGTTATGAGGTCTATCTCAGGAATACACGTTTCTCATGTTAATAATTTTCATTGGTTAAAACAAATAATTAAAATGAAAACTGTCCTGAAACGAAAGTCTTGATATTCCAAAAGCCTATACGACTAGTATGTGCATTTTGAAAGAAAATTAATTTAATGATGCAGTTATAAGGGGAGTGTGCATAACATTATTGTACATGACTGATGCATTGAAATAACTCAAAATATCAAACATATTTGATGTAATTAAGGACCTTGCAGTAAAATGTGTGTCTTCAGTCCAAATTTCCGTCATCCTTTCAGGCACGAATGTGGCGTAATTAGATTCCTTCTTCATATTCAATGAGCACATGCGCATAGTAAGAAATAATGACGCCTTTAGCAAGTAAATATATGGTGCTCCTTTTGTGTTATGCGGCAAATGGTTGAGTTATATAAATATGTATAGGATGTGTTAAATAACTTCGGTATTCAACATTTTTCGGTTATCTGCACTTTAATCATTCATTTAAAATATGTAATATTAATGTGTAAAGGGGAAGTACCTAAGTAGGAAAATATAAAAATGATGAATTGATAAACGAGTTGGTAGAATAATTTTATTTTACGTGCTTTTTCATTGATAAAACCATAAATAACATTTTTAAAATCTAGCTTTTTGAGCGGTGAAAAATTAAATAGTTAAAACTAGGATAAAAATGTCTCATTTTCAGGCAATGGTTCTCATGGACTTAAATTCAACATTTCCTGCTCAGAAGAAACATTTGTCTAGACAATAACTTTTTTGTAAATCATAAATGTTAAACTGACACCATAAATGAAAGAAGTCGCTATAGTTGAGTTACACTGAACGTAAAAACGTGAATAACTTAATCAAACCAGAGCAGCTGAGAAACATTATGCAAGAAAATAACATAGGACGCATCTACTACAAGTGCTCGATGCGTTTGATACTAGCGTGGTTGATTTAAATCCTTTTTGATAATACTAATTTCGTAGCATTTAGAAATGTTCGAAAGTAAAACAGATAAATTATTGACCATCGTGCCACACAAAGGAGCAACCAATGTAGGTAAATGCCTTAATGAGTTAAAAAATTGTACACAAGCGTTTTCAAATCACGTGAATTTCTAAAACCTTTCTTATCTGAAGCTTTATTGTTTACCGATAGGACTATTTTTGTTAATTTTCTCTTTTAAATTTCCCCTAAAAAATGAAAATTTTGTTTTTATTCTTGAAGCGAGTGCTCTGAAGAGCACTTATTTTAATGATTTTTTTTCATGTTTTGTGACGGTGAATATTTTTTTTTGCGTCTTTTCAATAGCAGTGCTTTCAAAAATCAATGTTTTGAAGATGAAAATATTTCGTAAATTTTCTTTATATTCATTGCATATTTTCCATAGTGCAATATAATTTTTCACTTAAGTGCTTTTGTACTGCAACATAAGAGGGATCAAACAACGGCTAAAGATATTTTTTCTAAAAATCAGAAACATCGGTTAGAGTAATGTTGTCATAATGAATGATAAAGAAAGAATTTTTCTCGGAAATATCCGTGTTTTAGAAATGTGATTTTAGGAAAATTCAATGATAAAATTTTATTTTTCCGTTTCAAACCAAATGCCAATCTGAAATAATTATTTCAAAAACATATATGTAACTGAAAAGAAAAAACAATCCTCCCTGAAACAATTAGTACCGTTGATAGCGTATTTTTACTTTAAAATACTTGTTGCGATATGTTTTAGCTCTCATTTGCCAGTGAGAGTTTTCCAAAGTAAAGGCTTTAACACGTTTGATATTTCCGATTAAAATATTTTAAACAATTATAAGAGAACACAGTTACTTGCTTAAGAAGTAAACAGGAGATGTTGCAAAACAACCGGTTGGGTAAAATGGGTAACTTATAGAAAACAATGAACGTTCAAGAGTGTATTTAAAAGTCAAGAAGGAAATCAAGAAGGGAAGAAGAAACATCAAGAAGGAAAGAGAATTGAAAATAACAGAGTTAGAATACAAGACTTATGTTCCTTGTTCTTTTTAGCAAAAATTATCCTTAAGCAGGAGAATAACTAGCATTATAGTCGAATAAAATGTGTAGCAACGAACTTAAACAGGCTTTATTTGGTCAACTTTGACACCTGTAAAACTGAAGGCACTGTCGTAAAGTTAGACATATTTCGCGTTGCCCCTGCTCGTCCCTCCTGTGTGTTCGTACTCCACTTGTAATCATGACCTCCGTGCTCCGCATAAAGAAGAGGCATTAGGAACAGAACTTTTTGATTTTGAAATGGCAACACGGTTCGCTCCTGGCTGGCGGCAACCACGTTTTTCGTCAGTGCAGCTATACCATCCGACAATGTTGCCTCGCCGAACTCTTTCCTGATTTTCCTCCAAGATGTCTCTCGCTCCGGTGTTCCTTTTAGATGATAACTTAAGATGTCGTCGCATGCTGAGATTTAGAATGAAGATCTACGGCTGAGATCAGATTTCCCACAATATCATCAATCGAGCGGGCTGTCCATAAAGTCTCCGAGCGCTGTTGTTCGTTTCCGAGGCATGGAATCGTGGGTGCGTAAACTGGACATTTGATTACAAGGAAGGCTGGATGAATTCAGATGATATAAGTGCCTCTGGAGAGCCCATATCGAGCAAGTATGATCGTAAATTCAGCAGCAGCCTCAGCCTGTGCATGTACGAACGCATAAGGAAGGGGGAGATGTTTTCCCATCATCTACCACCCGAGCCGATCCTTCCCCCACAAGGAACAACAAATAAAAAGTGTCCTAACCAGAATATATGTGAGATGTCGTCTTTTCAGGTACTATCTTTGCTATTTTAGGTTCCAGAACCACTATTTTTCTACACTGTGTATGTCCGTGGCACGTGGTATAAAATGGCGGGGAGAGTGATCGAATTTGGATGGCGGTTTGTTCTTTAAGTTTATTTTTAACACAACGCAATTTTGTATAGTATGCAGTTTATCTATTTTTCAAACTTGCACTCAAACCACTTCACCACAGGCACCACTTATTGTGTTTTAAATGTGCATTTATGTTCGTATATTATGCAAGTTTCATCCTTTTTCGGCTGTTTATCAGATGATGGCTCTGATTCCTCCATTCTGTTTTTTTTTTTTTTTTTTTTGGATATTCAGAAAGTAGATTTGTAATATATGACATTGTCACTTATGCTGTAACAATACATTCCGAATAAAAGGTTTAATATATTTTTATCCTTTTCTCCCCAGCTGCTACAAAAGACATCTTCGGTCGAGCCTCTATCCCAGGCTTATATAGAATTGTTTGAAGAACATTGCAGGTCTTATATAATATCCAGACAGCCCACAATATCTTCCAACATCTTCTTTAAATAAATCAAACCATGTTCTCCAGAGGCAATCTTTACCGATCAACATTTCTCCCGATATTTACCGGTTACAGAAAATCTGAAAAGATGAAATGAAAAAACTTTATTTGAAATTGTATTTAATGTTTTTTTTTACTTTCTTATTTTCAGTCGTGAAAGTTTAATTTTATACAAAACATATTTTATCCTCAAAGCTGATGTATGGTATATAAATAACCTTTTTTTTCGCCCTGATAAAATATTTAAGTGCTGAAACTTATCACATTCTTGTCGTATAGCTGAATATTTATAAGAGATATTTTAATAAGATTCGATAGAGTCCAAAACGGTTACCCCCCCCCCCCAGCCTCTTTTAAGACAAACCTTGTTCACATTTGAGAAATCAGTGGCATATTTATAAAACATAGTCCTGTTTGTGCATTTATCATATAACTGATGGGAAAATATGGCAAAACTTGGCTCAACCGTTAGTAGAATCAAAATCATTTGTTCTAAAGGTGACTTGATCAAGTCAAGAATGAAATGAAAGGGAAAAATCGAACATAAAATTGGTAAAAACTGAGAAAGTTTCCTACAAAAGGAAACATAGTCTAACTCCTTAAAAGCTCAATACCAATCGGTATATAGACGATCAACAATAATATAAATGTATTAAGTCGCTTATAGCAGCTTAAATGAATAAGAAACTGAATGACCTCGATTTAGTTGTCCCGCTGTATTCATTTTGGACAGAAGTACTCTGTAAATGAAGCCTTTTTCATGTATTTAAGAAAATGTTTCAGAAATTTCTACTGAGGCTTATTTTGTGTGTAGTATCAGATAATTGAATACACTGCTTTTGAACTTCGATGCTTTAAGTACGATTACATTATACTTGGATTATATTTACTTTGAGTATCACCAAAACTGTTTTACAAACACCATACTTGTGCAGTGAACGAAGTAAGAAAAGTAGTTTTTAATCACTGCTAAATCCATACGATTTTATTCTTCATCTTGATCTGTATTTTTGAGCTACAGTTAAAATCACATGACCAGAATAGCAAAATCAATTGTGAAACTACGTACATGTTTAAAAAATCGTAAAATCTATTGTACTTTCATATTTCAGTATTATTATTATTATTATTATTATTATTATTATTATTATTATTATTATTATATTACTATTATTTTGTCACAAGATAAATAAAACTTTCGCACTGCGAGTGATTTTTTGTAGAACCTATGTCTACAAAAAAAGGATAATTCTTGTAGTATTAACAATACAAAAAAATAGTTTATAGTTCAATATTTTCTTTCATAGGATAACAGAAACATTCTTCTAAGAGCAATCCTGCTTTGAAAATCAAGCATCAGATTTTTAAAAATGCAATCCAGCTTTGAAATCATTGCATTTTTTATAATCGGATGCTTGAATTTATTTCGTTTTGTGCTTAATATACTAATTAGAAGTCCTTTGTGTACTTAAAAGTGTTTTATTGAATTAAGCAAAGTTAATTGACCGAAATTAGAATCTCTGTTTTCATTTGCTTTTATACAAACAAGCAATTAAATGCTTTCGTGCAAAAGCAGTGCGAGTTTGTTTATTCTTAGCCCATCTTTGTGAAAGTTCTAACTTAATGCACGTTTAATTTGTCAAGGAGTACTTGCGAAAGATTTTGTTGGAGCAGTTTTATTGTGACTCAGTCTATGTTACTATAATAATGTTGTATCATAGTCACCAGTTCTTAACAAGTCATTGATTAAAAAATATATAAATTTTGTTTCAATAAGTACTTAGTATGAATTTCACACTCACACAAACGCTATAAATATGTATAATCTTTGAATAATAATTTGAGCTTGAAATACGATCTGTGCAATATGTCCATGTAAATCCATTGCAAAAAAGGTAATATTTAGGGTATATTAAATTCCTTTTCACTTTCTTCCTTTTTTGTAAGCATTAAGCATGTTTTCAACTTAGAAAACTTTTTTAAAAAAATCTAATTTCTTACATTAACTATTAAGTAAATTGCTGTTTTTTGTATTATTCAAGTGGAAGTTTAAAAGATGTTGCGAAAATATACCAGTTAGTTCGTTTTGATGTTTCATTTTTTTTTTTTTTTGCATTTAAAGATATCAGTTGCTTATCATTTTGCAGTACTAAAAACGGTAATAATAACTTATAAATAGTAATATTAAGATTTTTGACAGCTCAAATATTTCCCTAGTGAATAACTGGTTATTGTGAAATTAGTTGCTCTAGCATTAAATTTGTTTAGGATTTATTATGCAGCAATATACATTAAAACGTTGGATGCTTCAGAGCATCGATCTTTTTATTTTAATGTGTCGATGCAATCGATGTTTTAATTCTGACACATCGGTGTTATCGATGTCACACCACTCTGCACACTATTGTGTTATAAAATAAAATAAACTCTGAGAAACTTTTTATACTCTATATATCTTACGGGTACGCCTTTGCAGCAAAGTTTAATCAAGTAGATTTTTCCGCAGCATCAGAGGATCTGCATATCAAAAGTTTAATGATTTAGTTTTGAGAATAATTTTCAATCATGTTTTATAGAAGAGAGCAGGCAATATATTTCAGAGTTTTGAAAATTACTCTCTACGTGGCGAAAAGTATTTTGCCTTAAATTGATTGCAGTTTGTTGATACGTTCGGGAAAACTTACGTGCCTCCAGGTCAGACGAAATGAAGCATTAAACGGAAAAGAAAAAAATTGTATTCAGGATCCTCGTATATATAAATTTGAAATTCCAAAGTAAGGAGCTTTTAAAATTTGAAGTATATGAGGCTAAACTGTCCATTTTGAAAGTCTACAGACTTCTTTATTTTTCATAAGTTTGAAATTCAGATAAAATGAACTTTGAAAATACGACCCTTTCTAAAGCACAAGCCTTAGATTCTCCATGGAATACGCAACATAATCACAAAACATTCAGTTAAAGAACCGAAAAAAAACTACATTAATCTTGAAAACATTTCAAAAAAGACAATTGTATATAATTTCAAGCGAAAATACGCTTTCTATCTAAACTTTAAAAAAAATAAATAAATGAAAATAAAATAATAGGGTAAGTTCTGGCAAGTGCGTACCCTTTTTTAACCGACTTCAACAAAGGAGGAGGTTATACAATTCGTCGGAGAATTTTTTTTTTGTATGTTATAAGATTTCTCGAAGTCGACTGGACCAATTTCAAAAATTCTTTTTTTTTTGTTTGAAAGGGTTTCGCTTCCAATTGGTCCCATTCTCTCGTGGTCCGGGTTCGATGAAGGGAACCTGTAGAAATCGATCGAAAAAGAAATCGGGATCACAGTAATCGTAATAATGACAATTTTGAATGCAAGGCTTCTCTGGATTACATAATGAAATTCATTTCTATGGTATTTTTGAAATTCTTATGTATCTACTTATATTAAAAACTGAGTATCTATCTGCGTCCTGCTTCTTTCTCCTGAACGCCAATGAACTGAAAGTCGAACCAGGTACCAATAGATTCGTAATTTTTCAAGGTTCATTAGTTTTAATTTACATAAGGTTTGATAGAGAGATTCTGAAGAAATTGAGAAAAATCTTCAAATTTTTACTCAAATTTAAAACAATTTACCGTTTAAATGATTAAATATAAAATCCATTGTTATAACACGCGGTTGATATGAAATAGTGATAATAGTGATAGTGAGAATTTTGAATAAAGGCTTAACTAAATCAGACATGAATTTCATTAGAGGGCTGGGTACGTATTATTTTTATCTCAAGCGACTTATATTTTTTTGAAATATAAATCAGTTGCAAAATTTGACTTTAGCTTACCATTACCTTAGTTCTGAAGTACATTTACACTAAAAAGAATAAAATAAAAATATTTTTGAAAAAAAAAATGAACTGACTTCAGAACTTCAATCGGCAAGTGCTCTAAAAAGTAAAAAATAACTTTATTCTTTGAACACCATTGAAACTACATTTAAACATAAGTTTTGAAGTCGGCGTAAAAACTATAGGTAAAGTGATGTAAAACTATATTTTGCCAACATTTTTCAGAGAAAATTAAGAGCTGAATATTTATACCATTACATAAATATGTGGTTGTCAATGTAATGTAATAAATTTATATTTATAGTTGAATTACAGTTTTGTATGATTCTATTTAGTGTTTCTGCGCCGACTTCAAAACTAGTTTAAATGTAGTTTCAATGGTGTTCAAATAATAAAATTATTTTTTACTTTGTAGAGCACTTGCCGATTGAAGTTCTGAAGTCGGTTCAATTTTTTTTTTTTTTTCAAAAAAACTTTTATTTTAAAGTTCATGTTCTCAAGGATGCTGCTCTGATGAAAAATCTTGTATACTCACTATTTCTTTTTTTAGTTTTCTTTCCAGATCCTTTACTAAGATTTTCAAGCATATAATATGTCAAATAAACCATAAGCGTAGGTTTTTGTGACCTGGTTTATGACATCTATTCTAAGGTACGCACTTTCCCTACCTAGCGGGGTAAGTGCGTCCACCTTAAATTATGTGAGTATGAGCAAGAAAAAACTTCTGGTACATATTAAATATGTTAGGTAGTTGCCTTGGGATAATTCCTAATACTAGAGATCAGCACTTGCTTGCGTGGATGAAACGCAATCAGTGATATCCCACGTGTCTTGCGAATAACTGTGATTTGAAGATTGAGAGAGTTGTGTCTGTGATTCTTCCTTTGTCTTTTTAGTAAGACCAAGTGAGCAAATGTAAGTGCTTTTATTTGGAAATAATCACTTATAGTCTACATAGTTTATTTTGGTTTAATAGATTAATCAGTCTGTATTTAAGCCAGGGTTCGCACTCTTACCCCTTCTTAAATGTAAGATGAGACATGTGCGTCCAATAGCGTTGTTGTAAGTGCGTACCCCTGTGATTTTCTTTAATTCTATTTGTATGGTAGATCTTTAGGTGACCTGAGTGAACAATTCGTTTATTTTATTTTTTTTATAAATACGGTTTTAAAATATTTTTCTTATTAGAATCAGCAGCAGTAAGAAAAAATACAAAATAAATGTAAAAAAAAAACGAATATAATTGATCACGATATGATACTTGTACTTTTTTTTCTTGTACATTGAAATAGTTTTTCACAGGGTGTTCTTAATTTTCTTAATTATAATTTATTCATTACTCCACCTTCGTGTTTTGAATCAGTTCGTTCCTTATTTAGTGTTTCACTTATTTTCATTTCTTTTTTAAATTAAGTATAGCTTATGATCGCTATTTTCAACGAAATATTTACTAACTGATATCTAAAAGCCAATATATTTCAGAGGTAATGAGTAAAATTGAAATCTTATGCCGCATTCAATGTAAATATAAATACTTGATGGAAATGACATCGAATTTATAATCGGCTTATAAAAGAGTAAATAGCAAAATTAAAGGCGCATTACGAGAGTCGGATTTTCCATGTAATGGTACACACTTGCCTCATCATAATGATACGCACTTGCTCCGCATAAAAGTAGGCATATGCATTATGATAGTGGTACGCACGTGCCCCATCACAATGGTACGCACTTAACCTGACCTTACTTTAAAAAAAGGGAAAGTGCGTACCGTCATATAAACAAATTTTAGTTAGAGTATTTGATCAAAATACCCCATGTATGTTATTAGTAGCTATTGCCCAAGAGAAACAACTTGAATTTCTTGACTTCAATAGCTTGGAATGACTACAAGAGAAACTGAAACAAAACCTTCTCAATCTTTACTTTAGAGTTTTTTTGAAGACATTTAAGTTGTCTCTGCTTGTGTTTCGTCTATTGAATCCAAGCCTGAATTCTACCTATTGAAATTATCATTAGACAGTTATCTAACATAGTCGATGTGTTGCAGAAGCCATTTCAGTGTTCATATAATTTCCAGTGGACGGACTTACCCAGTGGACGCACTTACCAGAACTCACCCTATTGCAGTTTAAATTTAAAAAGCTAGAAATTCATACCAAGAATTTGCTAAGAATTTATGCTTTGTTGCGTTTTTCATAATAAATATTTCAAAATACAACAGTAGTTTTTAATAAAAACAAATGTTGCGTTTTTCCATATAAGCATTCGTCTACAGAGTCGGCTACAGAGAGAATGCCTTCACGCCGGGGGGGGGGTAGTTTAATTGCGCACTTGATGACACAATACTGATGACACTCATAATTTTCGTTGCCACCCTATAAATCAATATTTTGAAATTTTAAAAAAGAAAAATGTGTCATATTTTTACATAGGGGAAGACCGCCTATATTGGACCACTGCTTAAATTGGACCTCGGGCTTAAAATCTAGTACAGAGATCTATGCTACACTTTAACGGTAGAAATATAAAGTTTTAGTTATAAAATCAATGTGTATGAAGTTTTACCAGTCTTTGAACTGCATAGCGTGAGTTACGGCATGATTTATGTTGAAAACGTGTATGATCTTATTTCGCGGACTTGTATCTAGTAAGATAGTACTAAAGCTTGTAAACTGAGGTAAACTGCTGTTATACCATGATGATCTGTGTTTAATGAGGATTACATCCATGTATTAACATGCGCGATTGTGATTATTTTTGACAGAGCAATAAGCTGAAGAATAAAAAATGGCGTGTTTTACTTTATTGGACCGAAAAAAAATTCCTATATTGGACCGGTGGTCCAATTTAAGAATATGATTTTAAACAAGACTTTTTATTAATCGTAACGTAAAATAAGTGACTCATCTGATTTAATAGCGTAGTTAAAAATATTTTAAAGATACTTTAACACCTATTCACGATATTCATTTAAACTTTTTCATCAAGCACATTTTCTAGAAGCTGCAACTTCTTAAAATGTAAGTTGTTTATTCTCTTCATCTATTAAGCTGCCGTTTCAGAAACATAGTTATTAACTGAAATAAAATTTGTGCTGGTTTACCGAGAGAAAAATACGAAATTCTTCGATATGTTCGAAAAGATTTTAAAAAGAAACAATTTATATGCTACTAAAATGTTCAATGTAGATGAAGCTGGTCTTTTCACTGTCCAAGAGCCCCAAAATATATTGACGTATAAAGGTAAACACCAGGTTGGAGCAGTAATGAGTGGTGAACTTGGTAGAAACACTCTGGATATTTGCTGCATAAGTGCAGCGGAATTGCTAGCCCCCCCCTTACCATGTTTATTTTCAAACGATTACGTTCCATGTATGATATTATCATAAAAATGTCCCCTGGTGTGCAATATGCTCTTTGAAAAAAAGGTTGGATCATAAACGATAATCCACACCCTGATACAACATTTCATTAAAACCGTTAGGCCAAGCAATGTAAAAAGATTGTCTTTCTATTAATGAATAGGCACAGCACTTACATAAAGAACATTGATCAATAAACTTGGCTAAGGAGAACGATATAATAATGCTTTCTCTTTAAGCACACCATGCACGTAGATGTGATCTTTATTTAGTCTCTGTCTAGATATTTTAATCTAGCATGTGATACATGGATGCGAGAACATCCAATGAGATCCATTACCCAATATCGCATAGGAGAACTGTTTGATAGCTCTTATGGTCAAACCGCAATCAAAGCCATGGCAAATGCAGTGAGGTGATTCTAAAGAACAGGAGTTTGGCCTGTTAATTGACATGTATTTAATGACATTGACTTGGCTGGAGCACAGTTAGAGGTAAGTAGTCCAGATAAAACAACTCAAAGTGAACAGGCTACATGTTCGGTATAAGTTGTACACCATGTACAACAATTAGCTACGACTTCAATTAGTACCATACATGTTCAGCAAAATCAGAGGATCAAAACATGATTGTTAACTCTAACTATGATTTTGTAAAACCGGCTCACATATCACTTTTGCCCAAAAAAATTGAACCAAAAGGAAGACTATCTCAGCAATCATTCTAACGCCATATGAAAGAAGCATAGAACAGAAAAAGTCACACAAGAAGAAGCAAGAAACTGTACAAATCCATTGTTATTGCAATATTTGCCATGGAGATGAAGTGAAAACATGATTAAGTGCATGAAATACCATCGGTGAGTTTATCAACACTGCCTAAGAGAGGCCGAAGCAAAAAAAGTTCTATTGCAAATCCTGGTAAAAAACTGCGTAGTTCAAATTTAAATTATTCTATGATTTCCTGTTACGGTCCAATTTAGGAAGCGCATGGTTCAATATAGGCGCATATATTCCTAAATTGGACTTTTACAACTTTTTATAACATATTTTTTTAAAAAATAACTTTCATATTTTCAGAAAATATAAACTCCTAGGGCGGTTCCTGATTAAATTTAGCTTACGATGCCCTATTTTGTATTTTTGTTTTGCTTCACATTGAGCGACACAGGCCTCCTGTTCTTAGGGGGTCCAATATAGGCGGTCTTCCCCTATTATTCGTAAAATATTTTTCGTATCAGAAGTGAAAAAGAATATGTATTTTTTTTTAAACTATTCATTAGAAATTTTCATAATGTTACTTTTAGAATTAAGTATTGAAAGCATTTAACATTATTAGTAACTCAATGTTAACACAATAAAACTTATGAGAGACATAACGAAAAGATTTTACCTATTATGTGGAAAGGTGTTTTTTTTTTAAATTTCTTATTTATACATTTATTAATATTTTAGCACTTGAGTGAACAGAGCAAAAAAGTCTTCACAAACTTTAACTTTAAACAACTAAATTTATCAATTCAATAACTAAATTCTTTTTTTTTTAAATGGCCAAAGTTTTCTAAACCATATTTTTACTACCTCCTAATCATATTTTTATCACATTATCTACTAATAGTAAATTGATAATTTTAAGAAGCGATATCTATCGTTTCCACCAGTCATTAAAAACTAACTATTTTTGACCTAAACCAGAGTCATTATTTAAACCATCTGTTTGCGTGTAATAATTACGGAAGACACAACCGCTGCACAAGGGGAAATTAATTTTAACTAACCCGGATTAGATGAAATTTTATTTATTCCCTGGAAACGAAAGGTACGAATGGTTCTAAACCAAACTTCTAACGTTTAAGCAAATATGGGCTCAAGTATATTAAGTAATTAATGAGTGATTGAATGAATGAAATAAACTTCTAATTGCTATTTTTATAAAATGAAGCTGATTTTGCTACCCAAAACTTGTATGTACAAAATATAGGGATACATTATTATTTTTTTAAATTAAAATAAAGAATTACATTTATAGTGATCATTACAGTCTACTTAACCCAAAACAAAATCAAGACGAAAATTCTTGACAACTTAGATGATGCTGGTGCAGTTAACTTTTTGGATCCGGGCTGTTTTTTAGAAATTTTTCTTTCGACCCAGGTAGTACGACAGTTGAACCACAGATTTATTTTCCATTGAAAAGAAAAGGTATAAACTGGAGTACCAGACGTATGAAACCTTGAAAAAATCCCCTGGATCTAAAGGGTTTGAGTGAAAATCTCAACCTCGTCCTCTAAAAAAAATAGAGTTACTGTACAGCATGTGTACCGCCCGGCTCCTAAAGGTTAAAAAGCTACTGAAATTAAATATAACGACTTTTTTCTTGACACGACCAGGGCCCGATTAACCTCTGAAGTTAGGGAAAGCTCAGTCTAATGTAAGGGCCCTTCACTTTTCGTTT
>JAXGGA010020579.1:0-18033 GCA_038373865.1 Uloborus plumipes | reverse complement strand
TCATTGCACCTACTGTATCTCGGGAAATATTGCTGCGATTTGAATGAAATTTGGAATAACACTAACCCAATATGGAAACAAGCATCGAATAAATTTTGGCGCCAATCGTCCCAGGGGGAGGGTGGGGTGATTTTTGCGCTTAGTCAACAATGGGAAATTTTTAATTCATTAAAAAATCGCTTTCACGCTATTTAATTATCAAAACATCTGAAAACTTTCAATGATTTGAAATTTTTAACTGTTGCCAATTTCTTTTTACTAACAAATAAAATGTTTGCAATTAATCTAAACAAGGCTTTTGCAATGATTTCCAATTTCGCTCATTGATTCTGCATTTGCAGGGTTATTACGATAATTGGGAAATTGGAGCTGTTTCCAATTATTCGGGCGAGTACGTATTTTATTTTGTAACTGGAATTCATAAGATAGATATAGAAGAAAGTTTCGTGACGGCCGCGACAGCTAGTTTAGTTTGTCCAGTCAGAAAAAATTGCCACTGTTTACAGAAGTAGCCATTGTGTGTATAGATATGCACTTTAATGTTGAAAAATTCATGAACGAGTGTCACTAAAACACTATACCCGGCCGAAACCCGGGCAGGGCCGGGTACCCGGCTAGTTTTTCATAAAATTAAACAATTTTAGAATGATTTGCTTAAAATTGTTTAGAGATGCCTTCTGTAATGTTACTTTGCAAAAGTAAAGTCAAGCAAGGTCGTATTTTGTTCCCATATCTGCATAATATCCCATATACAGGACATTAACCCAAGTAGCATCAACTCATCGGATTTTGCTCGGCTGATCATGGAACTCCTCGTAAACAGGTCCCGTAACGCACGATGACATCGTTTCGATCAGTATCCGAGCACGGTTTTCGATGAGCTACTTTTCATCGGAAAGTGATATCCTTCCGATCAACTTTCCCGATGAAAATAAGCCAAGCTATATTCCATCGGAAAACAATAGCCTTCCGATCAAATTTCCCGATGAAAATATACCGAGCTATATTCCATCGGAAAACGATATCCTTCCGATCAAGCTTCCCGATGAAAATTAGCCGAGCTACATTCCATCGGAAAACGATATCCTTCCGGACAAATTTCCCGATGAAAATATGCCGAGCTGCATTCCATCGGGAAACTATATACTTCCGATCAAATTTCCCGATGAAAATATACCTACAGAAATAAGCTACAGAAATAAGCTGCAGAATATTGGAAGGTACGGGGGTCTCTGGGGTGCTAAATGCTAAATGCTAAATGCCAAGCTACAGATTTCATCGGAAAGAGGTCGTAATGATCAAATTTTCTGATGAAAATTTTCCCATTCTCCAATTTTTATTAAATATGCAGTGTTGATCTCATTAATCGTAGATTTGGTAGCGTGGTCATAGAGCGTTGACTTTGCGCGCCGATAACCCCGGTTCGATCCTGGAGGTGGCCAGTCGCACCTGGTTGGGGGATCGCACTACGTCTGCAAAAGGTTGTGCCTCTACTGCAGCCCCATTTGAAAGAAAAAAAAAAGAAAATGATCCAAAATTCATCACCACGGAGCTACACTGCTCGTATATTGCTTCAACTCTCATCGTATTTCGAGCAAAACTCTTCAAATTTTGCTGCTCGTATTCTGTTTATCCGATGAGACATAGTGGAGCAATTCCCGATGAGAACTCATCGGAATCCGATCATCGGCCGATGAGAATTTCATCGGGTTTCGATGAATGGCCGATCATCGGCCGATGAGATTGTGCTGCTAGGGAAATAACTTAATAAATATGGCAAGAGCGAACTATTTCAAGCCTAAAATGTATGTAAACCATTCCAAGTAAGAGTTTTAAGCAGATAAAAATTGAAAAATATTGTTAAAAAAAACTTGGGCATAAATGGGTTAATGTGTATAATTGTAATTTTTAAACGTTGTCTATTTTTACTCATTTCATACTACAAAGTTTTCGACAGCTGTTTTACAAAAGGAGTTAGCTCCACGTCTTCTTATTTTCAAACCATTTATTCCTTCCTAATTTATATTTCCATATGTTAACGTATTAATTTTTTTATTTACTGACTTATTATTGTCAAAAATATACTTTTTTCTTTTTCTTTTATAGGTTCAATTTATATTAATCATCATCCTGCAAATATTTACGATACGTATGGGATGCTACTCATCTTTCATCAGCTTCTACATGGTTACTTTCTTATGCATCACATTCTTTGTACTGTTTGGAAATTTTTATATTCAAACTTACAATTTAAGCTGCAAAAATGGACCAAAAAAGAATATTCTTCATTTTGATTAAATGAACGAAAACATGACAAATCCATAATCATTTCTGTAAGCAGTTTTCATATGAAAAGAAATAGACGCAGAGACACGAAACAGACACGATAAAGAGACACGAAAATGTATGAAAGTTAAAATTTTATGTAAATAAAGGAATCTTTTTGTTTAATATGCTGTTCGTTAGTGTATTTCTGCAAACTTTTTTTTTCTTCTTCCTTTTGATTGAGGGGATTTGAAACTTCTAAACACACACACACACACACACACACACACACACACACTATAATACACTGCTCGACATTGAAAATGCAACACCAAAAAGGAGTGGTCAGAAATTCATGCAAATTTTACCGTAGACGCACGTCACTGAGTTATGCAAATGATATGAAATGCGCAGCTCTCCGACGCACGTGAAGTAAGATATAAGAGAATGAAGTTGAAAAGTGGGCTATGTTCATGTTGGTTTTTCTGCCAGACTAATTATCGGAGAAATTTGGTTTTTGTTTCGAAGGATACGTGTGATAGGAGGAAATGCCATGCCGTCCTCAACGAAGACACTTCCAGCATATAGACGACTTTACAAGGGGTATGGTGATCGGACTGAGAAGGGGAGGTTGTTCCATACGTCAAATTGCAGCTGATACCCACATGGATGCAAGCACTGTGCATCAGCTGTGTCGGAGATGGTTGAAATGAGGAAATGTAGCCACATTGAGGGGTGCAGGTGCAGCCAGAGTGACGTCAGACCGCTTGGATCGACGGATTCACCGACAAGCTGTGGCGGACCCGCAAGTCACTTGTACGTCGATTCTGCAGCACGTGCAAGGTACCCTTGATGTTCCTGTGTCGACCAGAACCATTTCCCGTCGACTGGTTGCACGTGGCCTGCAATCACGGCGCCCGCTAAGAAGACTGCCATTGACCTCACAGCACAGACTCCAACGTTTGGAATGGTGCCGGACCAGAGCGACGTGGATTCAGAATGGCAAACCCTAGTGTTCTCAGATGAATCCCGCTTCTGTTTGTCCAGCGATAGTCATCGCATACGTGTGTGGCGTCGACGTGGAGAAAGATCGAATCCGGCAGTAACTGTGGAACGCCCCACAGCGCTACAACGTGGCATAATGGTTTGGGGCGCTATTGCATACAAATCCGTATCACCTCTAGTTCGTATTCGGGGCACTATGACGGTCCAACGATATGTAGATAATGTACTGCGGCCGGTGGCAATCCCCTACCTTCAGGGTCTGCCAAATGCAATTTTTCAACAGGATAACGCCCGGCCTCACAGTGCTCGAATCAGCCAACATGCTCTACGAGGTGTGCAGATGCTTTCCTGGCCACCATACTCTCCTGACTTGTCACCAACCGAACATGTGTGGGACGTGATTGGACGCCGTTTGCAGAACCTGTCACTGCCTCGTTCACAGGACGAACTGTGGCAAATGGTTGAAAGGGAATGGAGTGCCATCCCTCAGGACACCATCCGCAGGCTTATCGACTCCATGCCTAGACGTGTTTCTTCGTGCATCGCTGTCCGCGGTGGTCCTACTTCTTACTGAGCCGACGCCGTCCTCGCTCTAAATTTTGCTTATTTATTTTGAAATAAATATCACTTATTGTTCCATGCTGTCTCTGTCTTCTTACCAAATTTCATCAATTTCTGACCACTCCTTCTTGGTGTTGCATTTTCAATGTCGAGCAGTGTACATCCTTCCAAATATCCGTTCGGAGTTCCCCTGTCTCCTATTCCAACACTGTTAAAAAAGATGTTTTCGCAGTATAATACAGCTAATTTTATAGTAGTAAACTGTAAAATTGCTAGTTTACAGTAATAAACTGTAAAATTGTTAGTTTCACAGATCATTACAGTGGATTTTAAAGTTTTAAACTGGAGCCTCTATTGCCAGTATTATACTGTTGTTTTTACACTATAATACAGCTAATTTCATGGTAAAATTTAGGAAAGGGGAGATGGGGGGTCAATTAATTCCCCCCCCCCCCGGCTTTGCTTTGCGCCCTCTAACCCATGTGGAAAAACGCAAAATGACGGGCCTGTGCCAGTATTATAATGTAAAAACAACAGCTTTTTTTGCACGGTATGAAAAATATCTATACTTTCTAAATGAAATGGCGTTCCCCTCCCCCTCAAAGCACTTGTGAATTTGATACGTAGTAAGAGGTAAGTGAAAAAAAATCGATCGCTCCCTCTATCAAAGATTTCAGGATCCACCCTTGCCTCGCAATTTGAAAAAAATGCATCGCAGAAAAATATTTCATATCGCACCTATGGAGGAAAAGTGACACAAGTCGGAATTGGCTAATTTTACAGCAGAATAAAAAAGAAAAGTAGTATTGTCGTCCGCGCTTAATCGAGTAATGGATAAACTAATACCCCACTTATACGAATAAAATATTTTGGAACCGATGCCATAGACGTAATATTAAAGATCCCCACTTAATCGAATGCCCCGTTTAATCGAATAATATTTCTTGTAACGACAGTATTCGTTTAAGCGGGGCCGATAGTAGTTTCTTACTATTTAGCCGCTGCTAATCTTTTGCAATGAATATTCATTGATATTTTTTTCTGAAATATAATTATAAACAACTTAAGTTTTCTATACTGTACTACTTTTCGTGTGTCCCATGTTTTATATATTTAAATACAGGGAACTCTCACTTATGCACCGGCCCAAAGGACCAACAGAAAATGGCGCAGAAGTGAGAAAGATGCATAAGTGAACAAGTCAATTTAAAAGTCTAAAATGCAACATAAGTTCTAATGAGAGCATGAATAAGAATATTTCTATAGAAAATGGACGTACTACTACGGTTTGGCAACTACTGAAACCTAATTAGAATGATATGGAGAAAACAAAAATCGTAGCATACCTAGTCACAAACTGGTCCTTTTAAAACAATCCATAATCGATAACTGTCCCTCTCAGAACTCTAGTTCATGTGGAAAAAATGCCTTCCGTGAGCAATAAAAGAGAAAGATTAAAGAGGAAAGTAAAGAAACATGCTCACTTTTCAAGAAAATAAATTAAATTGTTTACAGTTTTCGGAAAATTCAGCGCATAAGTGAAATATTTATCTTTAGAGCGACGCATTAACGAATGAAATGATCATTATTTTACGATGGAATGTGCTGGGACCACTAAAAATTGTCGTATAAGTGAAAAAGGCGCATAAATGAGGCGGTGTATAAGTGAGAGTTCACTGTACTTAAATTTTAGTTTTATTTGTGTCACTATTAGCGTTACCCAACGGAAACTATCAAAATTTCAGTTGTGACATTTTTCCAAAAAAAGGAATACAGTGTTTTTACCTGTTTCATACAAAATCGGAAAATTAGTATTTTTTTTTTTATTTTACTTATGCAACTTTTCTTGCAAAGGTGCGATATATCTATGTGCCACTTACCTATTCATCACATCTCTGTAGCAGGTGGTAACTCAGCGAATCTTATTATTTCAAAACATTTCATAAATCAGGTTAATCTGTACTGCATGCACAACCTTTATTGAAACAACATTAAAAATACTCCAATTCCAAAGCTTTCACATTTATGCAGGTGTGCGTTGTTTTCTACACGTTCAACGCAGTCCAGCATGAAAAGTTCTTAACGTCCGTTCTTTGTCAAAGACTTTTCGAAGATTTTCGTAAACATTGAAGGATAAAATGAGCGTATGGGAGATTATCAAGAAGGATCTCCAATCAGGAGGTATTGTTTTGGTTTTGGTACTAGATCAACAGAGAGAGAATTTTTTAATACGCTTATTAGTTTCACATGTGGGTTTGTTTTGTTTATTTGTTTGTATGTATGTATGTAACTCTGAATGATAAAATTCACGTTTTTTGCAAATATAAAAGTAATATATTTAATAATGTTACTAATACTAAAGGCTAAACTCTGTCGTTCCCGCTTACTCGGGTAACGGATAAATGAATACCCCGCTTACACGAATAAAACCGTACAGAACCGAACATTTCCCCATAGACACAATGTTAAATATCCCCGCTTAATCGAATAATTTCCCCGGATAATCGAATAATATTTGCCAGCTTTTGCAAAAAAATATGCTAAGAAAAGTGTCGAATAAAATAAAAGTGTTCCCACAAGAATTTGGAGCAAGAAAACTACTATTGTGGACTGTTTCAGAAAATAAAAGTGAAAGGCGGAAAAACATTTTTTTTCTTTTTTTTTTGTAACATAAGTTGTAAGTTACCTTTTTATGATTTTCATATGACCGTACAATATTTATACTCGATTATTATACTATTTTGTTGTTTACTTTGCTTGTTTCAAAATTTTTTTACCACTAACATTAATTGTTCCTTCACATAGCTATTTCTTTGTTATTATTACGTTATGAGACAAAGATTGTCAAAATGGAAAGGTAAAAAAATGTTCCCCGCTTAATCAAATACCCCGATTAATCAAATAATATTTCTTGGAACCGACAGTATTCTTTTAAGCGGGGCCGACAGTATATTATTAATTGTTTATGTATTATAAGTGTTTCAGTTGTTTGTGTGTGTGTCTGTAACTCTGAATAAAAGATACACTGCTCGACATTGAAAATGCAACACCAAGAAGGAGTGGTCAGAAATTCATGCAAATTTTAATGTAGACGCACGTCACTGAGTTATGCAAATGATATGAAATGCGCAGCTCTCCGATGCACGTGAAGTCAGATATAAGAGAATGAAGTTGAAAAGTGGGCTATGTTCATGTTGGTTTTTCTGCCTGACTAATTATCGGAGAAATTTGGTTTTTGTCTCGAAGGACACGTGTGATAGGAGGAAATACCAAGCCGTCCTCAACGAAGACACTTCCAGCATATAGACGACTTTACAAGGGGTATGGTGATCGGACTGAGAAGGGGAGTTTGGTCCATACGTCAAATTGCAGCTGATACCCACATGGATGCAAGCACTGTGCATCGGCTGTGTCGAAGATGGTTGGAAAGAGGAAATGTAGCCACATTGTGGGGTGCAGGTGCAGCCAGAGTGACGTCAGACCGCTTGGATCGACGGATTCACCAACAAGCTGTGGCGGACCCGCAAGTCACTTGTACGTCGATTCTGCAGCACGTGCAAGGTACCCTGGATGTTCCTGTGTCGACCAGAACCATTTCCCGTCGACTGGTTGCACGTGGCCTGCAATCACGGCGCCCGCTAAGAAGACTGCCATTGACCTTACAGCACAGACTCCAACGTTTGGAATGGTGCCGGACCAGAGCGACGTGGATGGCAGAATGGCTAACCGTAGTGTTCTCAGATGAATCCCGCTTCTGTTTGGCCAGCGATAGTCATCGCATACGTGTGTGGGGTCGACGTGGAAAAAGATCGAATCCGGCAGTAACTGTGGAACGCCCCACAGCGCGATAACGTGGCATAATGGTTTAGGGCGCTATTGCATACAATTCCGTATCACCTCTAGTTCGTATTCGGGGCACTATGACGGCCCAACGATATGTAGATAATGTACTGCGGCCGGTGGCAATCCCCTACCTTTAGGGTCTGCCAATGCAATTTTTCAACAGGATAACGCGCAGCCTCACAGTGCTCGAATCAGACAACATGCTCTACGAGGTGTACAGATGCTTTCCTGGCCACCATACTCTCCTGACTTGTCACCAATCGAACATGTGTGGGACGTGATTGGACGCCGTTTGCAGAACCTGTCACTGCCTCGTTCAGAGGACGAACTGTGGAAAATGGTTGAAAGGAAATGGAGTGCCATCCCTCAGGACACCATCCGCAGGCTTATTGACTCCATGCCTAGACGTGTTTCTTCGTGCATCGCTGTCCGAAGTGATCCTACTTCTTACTGAGCCGACGCCGTCCTCGCTCTAAATTTTGCTTATTTATTTTAAAATAAATATCACTTATTGTTCCATGCTGCCTCTGTCTTCTTACCAAATTTCATCAATTTCTGACCACTCCTTCTTGGTGTTGCATTTTCAATGTCGAGCAGTGTATAACTCATGTTCTTTGCAAATTCTTAATACTACTAAAGGCTAAACCATATTACATGTTGATGTATTATAAGTGCATGTAAACTTAGCGGATATTCAGTAGTTTTAAGAATCACAGAGAAATCAGTTAAAATATCATGAAATATAGTTTAACCTTTAGTATTAATAAGATAGAATTAAATATATTACTTTTATATCTGTAAAAAAAAAAATTCTTTAAAAGCGTATTTTTTAGTTTTTTTAAGCTATAATAAAATTATTTATACTCAAAATGACCATAAACTTAACAACCAATGTTCTAAAAAGAATTTGAAAAAACCATTTTCACTTGTTTACTGAGAAGTTACTATTCAGGAAAATCAATAAAACGATTCCTTGTACGATCTGGGTGTTCAATTAACAGAATATTATTACTAGTTTATAGGTAATTAAAAAAATATGATAAAATCCCCATGAGGTAACTTTATGGAGCTCGGTTTTGTTCGATTGGTACACAGGAAAAAATTAACTGTTGTTTTTATAGTATAATACTGGCAGCCGAGGTTCCAACTGTAAAATGCACAGTAATAACCTGTAAAACTAGGAATTTGACAGTTTCTTACTGCAAAGTTAGAAATTTTACATTTTAGTGCCGTAAAATTTAGCTGTATTATTCTCTAAAAAAAACAGTACAATACTGACAGCAGAGGTTAAAGTTTAAAACTGCAAAATGCACGGTAATAAACAGTAAAATTAGCAATTTAACAGTTTAATACTGTAAAAGTAGAAATTTTACAGTTTATTTCTGTAAAATTAGCAATTTTTACAGTTTATTACAGGAAAGTAAGCTGCATTTTCTGTAAAAATAACATTCATTTCTTACAGTGTAGTGGGACAGCCATTATGATAACGTCTTTGTTCCGACTCTTAACCCTAGCTAATTTATGAAAGTTTACTATTATTTTTTTATTATTTATATTGTCATTTTTTGAAAGAAACTGGTTCTGAGTACTTTTAAATATCGAATTTGTCCTAAGATGGGTATAGTCGGGTATTTTGGATTATTTTACTTACTTTATTTTTTTTGTTTACTTCAATTTAATGTAGGTCAATTCGCAAATAATAGGTTTTTGAAAACACATTTCGCGAAAGAATTAACAAGGAATCTTAAAAATGATGATTTTTTCTTTCATATCGAAAAAGGTAATTTGTGCTTTAGGAACACATTTTTGGAAATGAGAATAAATGAGTGTGCGACTATACTGCATTTTACATTACTTGCTGTGATTGGACATTAAAAAAATGTTACAATTCGGAGCTGAAAATATCAAAGCCAAACATAAGAATGTTTCTATGTATGTCAAGAAAAAATAGGCCATATTGGAAGCAAAATACTATGAGGTAGAACCAAGAGTGCCCACAGGGGGGGGGGGGATTATGGCGCAAGTTGCGCCATCAAAATTTTTGGGGGGGATTTTTTAAAACTAATTTATTCATTTATTTAAATTTTTTTATTTATTTTTTAAATTAAGTTATTTTCTGATTTATTTTAATGTACATTATTCATTAATTATTTTTTTTAATTTAAGTTATTTCTTTATTATCATTTATTTATTTATTTTGTGTGTCTGTGTGCTTAGAATATCTGGAAGGGAAAAAAAGCGATTCTATTCTGCGCATAATTAGTACTTTAAAGAAGTTAAAATTATATATTTGAAAAAATAATTGTTTTACTTTAAAAAAATAAATACAAATATTTAAAAATATAAATAAATAAATAAAAAATAAAAATAATATTTAAAAAAATAAATAAGTAGCATTAAAAAATAAATAAGTAATATTTAAAAAATAAATAAATGATATTTTAAAAAATAAATAAAAAAGAGGGATAAAAATCACAATAGGGTTGTGAAAAATTTCGGGGGGGGGGGATTTGCGCCATTGAGCTTGGGGGGGATGGGCACCCCTGGGTAGAACTATGTGCTAGCTCTCTCGTAACATAACATACGCTTCACTATGCGCAGAATTTAAATACAGCTTCAACGAAAATAATTGTGAGATTTATATCTCAATGGTAATGAAAACAACTTGCCGCAGTCTCAATGTAAACTCACTGCTGTCTCACAAAAAAGAATACTAATAATAATAACCATACATAAAAACGGATGAGAAAAAGATTATAAAAAGCAAAATCATTTGCATAAAATAAGAATATATTCGACTAGGGTCAGGTGCGGTGAAATATATCAGATCTTTTTTAAAAACTCTCTAAAAAAATATGCATGTAATATTTTCTTTAGTGCAGTCAATGAGTGTTCAAAATAGGGCTGTAGAGTGCATGGAATATGCGAGAGTTTTTGATTTCAGAATATTGTTAGGGGTAGTTAGTAAGAAAACATGCTGAAAGTCTCCGACCCTGGGGGGTGAGCTAAAGGTGGGAGGGAAGAGAGAAGCAAAATTTGGGTTTCTCAAATAAATCGCGGAAATTGTGGGAAAAATGAGTTCAAAATAAAACTTCAAGCTAAATAAATTTCCTATAACAGTGTTTCTACACATATATGTCGAATTTCCAATACTTTTCCGGGCATATATTGTGAAAAATCAATAATTTTCGGAAAAACTAGTTTTTTTTTTCTTTTTTTTTCTACATTTACGCCTAGTGCCTTCTAAGCTCATTTTCCTTGAAATCATCGGTGACAAAGTTGTAGAGCTTTAAATCTCCTTCAACTTGATATGCTACTTAGCAACATTTTATAAAACCAATCAAAAGTTATAGAGTTTCAAACAAGCACCTTCATGCTAAAAATCTAGTGGATGGGAATAATAAGAAATAGAAGACTATAAAAAAAAAAAAAAAAGACGAAGAAATTACATTTTAGTTTTCATTAACTGATTCAAACAACCATGAATAATAAGTTGCAATAGTTTGAAATAAATATCTGGCATCTTGAATGGAAAACTCAGTACTATCTGACCACCAATTAAATGGAAAGGTTAGTCTCCGGTTTACAGGTGGAAATTGACGCAGGTATTATTTTGCAAAAATGTTAGAGATGTGTTTTTTAACTTCATTAAAGAAGATCCACATTGAAATTAATTAAACACGCGCATCAAGCTTTTACAGTTTGCCTCATTCAAGTAAACTTGCCTGCTTACAAATTCTACACCAACTGTTTGCATACAGTACCACTTTAAAAGCTTGTGAAACTTAAACTTACAAGGGTAATCCCGAATTTAAGGTCTCATTTTTCTTTTTTTTAGAAAAAAAGAAAAAAAAAACATTTATTTCTAAAAGTTTGATCAATCATCTATTTTTCTACATAATCGCCATTTCGGTCAATGCATTTTTAAAACGCTGTAAAGGATTTTTGTAGGCCCGTGTCGTACCAGCTCGCCATCATATCCTTGATAAAGTGTTAAATCTTTTTTTACACCTCAAACCTTTTCTTGGAATCGCCTTTCGGAAAAATGTTATTTTAACTTAGGGAACATATGATAGCCACTGGGGGCAAAGCCCGGACGATAGGGTCGGTGGTTGACAATGTCCCAATCAAAGTCTTGCAGGAGAAGGGCGGTTTGGCGGACAGCGTGTGGACAAGCGTTGTAGCAGAAAATGCATACGAACTTGCTTAACATTCATCAATGAATTGCGATATATCTAAAGCGGTTCAACCCCTTTTGTATTCAAAACCGAATAACAGCCCGAATACGCTTTGCGGAAATATGCAACGGGAGCTTCATTCTCAACGGCTGCCAGTCTTAAAGTAAGTGTCTCAGTGATGTTTTAACTACGTCGATTCAATTTGCGCGCATCCTTGTTCGGGAGTGGTAAAGGCTCCTAGATATACTAGCCAACGAATCAAGTTTAAGTTTCACCACTTTGGATCCAGCGCGTGTTTGAGTGGTTGTTTTTTCTCGCCAGTAATCGCATTTTGGTAATTTTTCTCTGTGAACAATTCTTAGCGACACGAGGATTTGGCAAAGCTCAGAAATGGGCCAAAATACTTTTTTCTAGTAACCCTACTTCGCAACAATCAAAACCTGAAAGTGAAAGTAACTGAATTGGATCCAAAGTGGTGAAATGTAATCTTGATGCGTCGGCCTGTCCAGAGCCGCTATATAGACAAGCCGACGCATCAAGCTTAGGTTTCACCACTTTGGATCCAACTCATTTACTTTTACTTTCATTTTTCATTGTTGCGGAGCTAGGGTTACCAAAGCAAAAGGACATTACCAAGCTTTGTTAAATTCACGTGAAAAATTACCAAAAAGTGATAATTCACCAGAAAGGACAACCCTCAAACACGCGCTGGATCCAAAGTGGTCAAACCTAATCTTGATGCGTTGGCTCGTCTACATAGGGGCTGTTAAGTTTGAAAGATGTTTGAAAGATTAAGAGTAGCCACAAAAACATGTTTGTGATAATACTTAAAATAAAAAGGCTACGTTCGGAAACAGGCACCGGTCGCACCGAAAGCGTTCGGAAACTCAATTACGTCACTTTTGGTGCGACCGACCGCGTTCGGAAACACCTTGCCGGTTAGTGAGGTCACGAGACACTTTTTGGCCAATCCACAATGAATTGATGTTTTTTACTTCCTTTTACGTAGTAAAGGAAGTATTGTGATCACAAAAAAATTTCACTCAAATTTCGGTCTAAATTTTGACTTTGCTCACCCCTGAATGAATGTCGCGTAGTTTTTTCGACCTGTCAGCACGTTAGGCATATGTACCTAACAACATACAAAGAGCCGAAAAATCAATTTCGATCACCCCCGAGTAAATTACGACGAGTTTTCTCGTGACGTCTGTATGTACGTATGTGCGGATGTATGTGCGGATGTATGTGCGTATGTGGCTCGCATAACTCAAAAACTATATGCCGTAGAAACTTCTAGCTTGGTATGTAGGCTCTGAGGGGGGTCTAGTTGTGCACCTCCCCTTGTGATTGCATTCGAATGTTCCCAAAGGGGTCTTTTACCCCTTTTTTGGGGTAAATCAATGTTAATTTCAATACAGACTCAAGTGATATGAATTGGCGCCACCAGTTGGCGACATGTCGCCAAGCTTTTGGTCGCCAAGTGTTTGACGCCAAGTTGGCGACAAATTTGGCGAAAAAATTATTTTTTGAATTTGGGTTCAATTTGGCGCTATTGGCGATATTTTGCGAAAAATTCACTAAATGATATTAAAATCAGCAATATTTAGAAAAATAACCATTGTAAAATATTTTTTGCATTGTTTCGTGGTAGATTAGGGGAGTAAATATTTGAATTGTTACCTTACTCACTCCAAGCACTTTTTTTAACACTTAAGGCAAATACTAAGAAAATTTACACGTAAAAGGAAGTAGTGTGGGGTCCATACCAGATTTTTTGTGAAAAATGTCTGCTCGAAGTTTAAGCGTTAATCTATGTCCATACTGTGACTTTTAAATTGTGAAGATGTTCACAACAATCTGTATGAAAATACAACAGACTAGGAAATAAAAAAATCTGGTATGGACCCCACACTACTTCCTTTTACGTGTAAATTTCTTAGTAGTTGCCTTAAGTGTTAAAAAAAGTGCTTGGAGTGAGTAAGGTAACAATTCAAATATTTACTCCCCTAATCTACCACGAAACAATGCAAAAAATATTTTACAATGGTTATTTTTCTAAATATTGCTGATTTTAATATCATTTAGTGAATTTTTCGCAAAATATCGCCAATAGCGCCAAATTGAACCCAAATTCAAAAAATAATTTTTTTGTCAAATTTGTCGCCAACTTGGCGTCAAACACTTGGCGACCAAAAGCTTGGCGACATGTCGCCAACTGGTGGCGCCAATTCATATCACTTGAGTCTGTATTGAAATTAACATTGATTTACCCCAAAAAAGGGGTAAAAGACCCCTTTGGGAACATTCGAATGCAATCACAAGGGGAGGTGCACAACTAGACCCCCCTCAGAGCCTACATACCAAGCTAGAAGTTTCTACGGCATATAGTTTTTGAGTTATGCGAGCCACATACGCACATACATCCGCACATACATCCGCACATACATCCGCACATACGTACATACAGACGTCACAAGAAAACTCGTCGTAATTTACTCGGGGGTGGTCGAAATTGATTTTTCGGCTGTTTGTATGTTGTTAGGTACATATGCACGTGCTGACAGGTCGAAAAAACTACGCGACATTCATTCAGGGGTGAGCAAAATCAAAATTTAGACCGAAATTTGAGTGAAATTTTTTTCGTGATCACAATACTTCCTTTACTACGTAAAAGGAAGTAAAAAACTGCATGAATATGTATTGCCTAAAGTAGGATTTTACCGCATCACTATTTCAGGATCGTGATCGACTTGTATTGATATTGTTATTTGTTTGATTGCTGAGTGATTGCTTTAAGATGACAGAATTTAAAGCTTAAAAGCTTGCTTTTTTTTTTCTTGTGGATGGGTACTGGGTATGTATGCGAAGAAAATTTCCGATGTGTTTTTTGTGACTTTAAAGATTATGTGAAAATCATGTTTAGTTAGCATACCGGAGTCAATCCCTACGAATGTCGTAAGCTATATCCGTTTTAAAAAGTATGCTTAGTCACTGCATTTGAAATTTTAATTCATTTTCAAATAGCGATTTATGTGGTTAAGTACTCCCATGAAATTGATTGATCCCAGAAAGAAATTTCAATACATTAATTTAATTGCTGAACAAATTTCTAGCAACATAATCTTAGTCTAGTAATGGTTGCTTATATTGCATTTAGGTATGGAAATATTTCTTGACATGTTTAGAATAGTAAAATTAATTTTGGAAGAGTGAAAGTTCAAAATCAGTAAAAATCATAGTAGTACTGATCAATTTCAATGTAAGCGTAACTTCCTACTGATGAAATGAAATGTGGCAGGAAAAAATAATATTAGCCTTTGGACATTGGTTCAAAACGAAAACATTCTAGCAGTGGCACAACCAGAAAATACTTTTTGGGGGGCACTAGAAAAAAATTTCTCATTTGATTGGGGAGTTCTCCCTCAGAAAAATTTTCAAATATTAGTCGTGAAAACGCAGTTTCTGAGGATCTTGGTGATGATTGATGAACGGAAAATCTAGACGTGGGGGGAGGGAGACTTCCAAGAAAGATTTTAGAAATTGAAATTTTTAAAATGCTATTGAATCGTCGAGTGCAAAAACTACATCAGTCCATAATTTCAAAATTTTCAGGAGAGACAAAAAACATCCTAACTCTTCCAATATTTTAAATAATCGATTGATTTTTTTTCTCAGTCACAAGATGCACATTTAAACTGCTGTCAACAAAAAGTACATTGTTTCTATTAAAATCGGACTTAGGAAAAATTAAAATGTAATTTGGACTGATGTAGTTTTTGCACTCAACCGGTTTTCAGACTTAGAGAAAACAGTTATTTTGCATTCAAAGCGTATATTTATTTCTTACTTCGTCAGAAATGAAGAAACGGTTGCTTTACCAGTATAAACAGAAAATTAGAAAAGTTAATAAACTCTTGGAATTGACGATTTTTAACCATAAATCGTTATAAAAAAAATTGCAAAATCATAAGAAATCAGGATAAATTTCTTGTATCCTTGATACCTGTATTTCATTAAAACATATTAACAGGAAGGTTATTACAAAAGTTGACTGGCGATAGCTAAATCTATACCAATGTAACAGGAAACAAAAAAAGTATAGGTGTGTGGTACATCTATTAAAATAGATCATTTTCAATCATTGTGTCACTGTCACGTGAAGTAGTTGGCCAGCCAAATAATTCATTATAAAACACTTTACAGTTTTCAGGAATATGTATAATCATTTTCTTGATGTCATCTATTTTTTTATGTTGATTGGTACTTTCCCTGATGGGTAGGCATGATTTGAGCGAAAATCGAAGTCATGGGAAATATGTTTTAGCAGCTGATAGCTGTGTTCTTGAGCCCCATCGATGAAAGTATGTGCTGTGACAACCCCTTTTCCTTCAGAATCATATTGAAACTCTTTGCATCGAGTAGGAGCAAATTTAAATTTTTCCTCTTTCTCCGCACTTTTCCCTCGACATTACCATGTTGAAAAAGCACGGCGCCTGATTGTGCGAGTAGAAGGTGATGCGCGGAATTCCTGCGTTGAGCGCAAAAACTACATCAGTCACAGGACTGATGTAGTTTTTGCGCTCAACGTTCAAATCGGGGTGCTCGTATCTTTCGAACTACTAACCTGTGTGTCCTGGTTTTTTCACTCAACATGCATCTTGCCTCCCAGAGTTGTTTTCCATCAAAAACGAAATTTCAAATTTTTTGGACTGATGTAGTTTTTGATCTCAGCGATTCTATTATAGACGATAATTATTGACATTAGGGCAAGAGATCGGGCTTAAGGACTGACACCGCTCCACTTTTTGAAAAACAGAAAAATCGATCCCTCTCCTCAGCAATTTTTCGACCTAGACGCAAAGTATGGATAAACTTTGATGATGTTACGGGAAAAGGAGCTCTGGGGCTCGCTCCTGGAAAATTTTAAAATGGAAATATCAGAAAAATGTTTTAAAGCGATATTCAGTGATGGTAGGGGACGCTTAAATTTTTCGAAACATTAGTGTTTTCATGCGACAGCAACCGCTCAGAATGTAAAGAGGACTGACTGCTAAGTTTATCATCCAATTATCGCTTTTAAAACAAAATTTTTGACGATCTTCGGTGAGATTAGAGACAAGGGGGTTTGGGCTCTGATCCAAAATTATTTTACAATTGAAGCCCTCAAACGCTTTTGTAGACCATATTTAGTAACATTAAAGGCTCAGTAATTATTAGCTATAGAAGCTCAAATAACACAGCAGTTTTAAACATTTTCGAGATTATTAGAAGCAAAGGCAGATGCAGCTTCTGGTTTTGGAAACGGGGGTGCTAGTAGCGGGTCTTGGAAATCCACAATTGGAAATTTTTTTAAATTGCAGTTTTAAAAACGTTTTAGACTTTTCAGGGATATTAGAGGGAAGAAAGGTTCGACAGGCTTTGAGACAATTTTTAGAAATTGAAGTCTTATAAACGTAATTGTAGTTCATGCGTATAGTAAGTATAGTAAGAAATGAGGCTCAGGGACTGCCCTCAATTGATTTTTAAAAAAAATGGATCCATATCTATTCCCCATCCCCTACAATTTTTTATAATTGAGGTTTCAAAAACGCAATACAGTCGACGCACGATATAACGACCATCTCCGTCCCCCAGAAAAAGATCTTTGTAACGAGTGGTCGCTGTAAGAGGTAGAAAATAGAGTATATTGGGATGAAGTTGGGTTTTTCCCACCAGTCGTTGTATTGGATAGTCTTTATAACGAGTGGTCGTTATAACGAGCGTCGACTGCTGGGAGGATTTTCCTTCCTGAAAAAATTGAGAATCTGAAGTCAACGCAATAAAATTTGACATGCTCGTAATGATTATGGTTGGGAACAGAGCTTTGGAGGAGCAACATTTTGAAAACTTTCTTATTTTCAGAAGAACTAGAAAAAAAAAGAAGTAAAAGGGGGTCAAGAAAAAAGTAAACAGCTAAATTGGAGGTTGACACAATTAGTTGACCAATGATCTGCAGCTGTTAAAAAATTTAAATGTCGAGATTTATTTTTGAAAGACATTAGAACTTTTCCCCAACATTTTTTTTTCTCATTTAAATCACTTAGTTTTGTCATGTGTTTGTGTGTGTGTTTTTCTTGTTTTCAATAATAAAGAATATTAAAAAAATAAAAACAGCAACTCAGCATTCTGGGTGGGCACGGTT
>JAXGGA010020578.1:0-18033 GCA_038373865.1 Uloborus plumipes | reverse complement strand
AGGTCCTCCCTGTAAATTGCTACGCAATAAATTTTTTGGGTTTCTCACTCCTTCTTGGAAATATTTTAGCTTAAAGATAAGCCGTATGGCAAAAAATGCGTTTTTGGCCATCTTGGCAGCCATTTTTCTCATAAAGGGGGAGCAGTAGAAACTTTAATTTTTTTTTTAAACAAGCCACTGATATGTTAGCTATTCACAGGAAAAGAGTTTACTTTTGGTTATTTCTCCCATTAAGAGATATCCTGCTGACAGTATATGCATGTTTTTCGCGACGACCATATGCTTTTGTTCCCCCTCTCATGGACTTAAAATTAATTAAACCAAAAAATAATGATATATTTATTATTAGCTGTATTATCTACCCAATATGTCATGAAATTTAATTTATTAAATCATTGAACAATAAATTAGATAATTGATGAAAAAAAGAAAAAGTATTTCTCTGATGCCTGAGCATTATGCATTCATAATTATAAAGCACTAAATACTTTCTTGAGAAATTAATTAACATAAATGAGCTCTAAATAGTTATATTATAAGCAATACCCAATCTTGTGATTGGGATACTCCTGTTTTTAATTGAAGAATTTCTTGAATATCACATGAATATCAGGAAAATAAATGAGGTCTTTTCGTTTGATGTAGGATACTTTATGACAAATTTCATTTGATGGGCTACTAACTGAGCATGGTGATAAAGAGCTATTAATTTCAACATCGAATTCCATTTTACCTTATTAACAGTTAAATATTTATAAAATAATTAAATAAATAATTTAATATAAAGCCATGCTTGAAGAATTAAAATTAGTGCAACTAATTTATTCCCATACTGATCTTTACAAAACTGACATGTGTTGAGCACTGATAAGAACTGACAAGAATAAGTTTACTCACTAAAATACTAGTTCACAGATACTATAAAGCGTACATTCTATTTTCTACAAAATAATACTGCAACAAAGAACAAGGGTATAAAGGGGTAGGTACTAAAGAATTTCTTGAAAAATCAATTAAAATAAAGGAGCTTCGAATATTTATCTCATAGGCAATACCCAATCTTGTGATTGTATGTTCCTGATTGATGGCTATAAACAGGAGGATACCCTTGTTCTTTGTTGCAGTATTATTTTGTGGAAAATAGAATGTATGCTTTATAGTATCTGTGAACTGATATTTTAGTGAGTAAACTTTTTCTTGTCAGTTCTTATCAGTGCTCAACGCATGTCAATTTTGTAAAGATCAGTATGGGAATAAATTAGTTGCACTAATTTTAATTCTTCTAGCATGGCTTTATATTAAATTATGTATTTAATTATTTTGTAAATATTTAACTGTTAATAAGGTAAAATGGAATTCGATGCTGAAATTAATAGCTCTTTATCACCATGCTCAGTTAGTAGCCCATCAAATGAAATTTGTCATAAAGTATCCTACATCAAACGAAAAGACCTCATTTATTTTCCTGATATTCATGTGATATTCAAGAAATTCTTCAATTAAAAACAGGAGTATCCCAATCACAAGATTGGGTATTGCTTATAATATAAATATTTAGAGCTCATTTATGTTAATTAATTCCTCAAGAAAGTATTTAGTGCTTTGTAATTATGAATGCATAATGCTCAGGCATCAGAGAAATACTTTTTCTTTTTTTCATCAATTATCTAATTTATTGTTCAATGATTTAATAAATTAAATTTCATGACATATTGGGTAGATAATACAGCTAATAATAAATATATCATTATTTTTTGGTTTAATTAATTTTAAGTCCATGAGAGGGGGAACAAAAGCATATGGTCGTCGCGAAAAACATGCATATACTGTCAGCAGGATATCTCTTAATGGGAGAAATAACCAAAAGTAAACTCTTTTCCTGTAAATAGCTAACATATCAGTGGCTTGTTTAAAAAAAAAAATAAAGTTTCTACTGCTCCCCCTTTATGAGAAAAATGGCTGCCAAGATGGCCAAAAACGCATTTTTTGCCATACGGCTTATCTTTAAGCTAAAATATTTCCAAGAAGGAGTGAGAAACCCAAAAAATTTATTGCGTAGCAATTTACAGGGAGGACCTGTACACTACCAGAAAGTGAGAAAACCTTTGGTTTTGTTTGCCTTTTTTTGTAATAAATGCCTGAATTTTAGCAAAATCTGCAAAATCAAGTTTTTGTGGTGACAACTTCAAAGAGCCCTGTACCTTGGCAATTTTCATTATGAACGTTCTAGTATTTTTTTTCAAAATGCCTGGAGTAACTAGTTTTCATAGATATCTAACACTTTTATTTTGCATGAGTACAATTTTTTATAAAAAATGATTAAATAACATCACTTTTTTAGTATCTTGACGTGGCGGACAAACTTTGAGGGCATGTATCTCAGAAAATAAGTGGAGCAGGTATTTTTCCTTTTGGGCTTTTTCATACCTCTATACCATCAATCTGTGTACCAAATTAAAAAAAAATCCGAGTCGGTCGTGCGACCAACTTTTTTTATTTTCGGTGATTTGGTATGGAATCGCTCTATTGTAAAGTTTGCAAATAACGACTGTGAAATACATAAGAACAAATTTCTAAACAAATTCCCGTATTCTGATATGGAGAATGAGCATCAAACATGTCTAAACTTTTAAACCTAAGTTTTTAGAAGAAAGAGAACAAATTTTTATTCAATAGAAAGTGCATCAGGTAAAGCTATAGTACAGAACATCATATATATAGGTCATTAAAAGTAAAGAAAACAGGATGGTGATAAAAGGTATGGTCCCGAGGCATAATTTTTGCAGCCCTCTCATGTTTAGTTGCTATTCCTTCATGAACTGTAACTTTAATTGCATTCTATTTTTTGAATTTAAGTTTTTCATTCTCTCCCGTTTGTCTTCTTCTTGACTCGAAACATTGTTGATTAAAACTAGACTAAAAGTTTAAAACTAAATTTCTAGCATAGATATCTCGTGAAATAGTTTATTACAAAATAAACAATTTTTTAATAACTCTAATAATTTTTCTTAATATTGAATCCATTTAAAAAGATCTCTTTCTGTTAACCAATGTATTTTATTCCATACCGAGGTGCTTCAAATTTAAGAATCTCGCCTCTGCAAATGAAAGGTTGAAATACCGCCCCTGCGTCATTGTTTCACTGCATTATTATGATTACATGCATTACACTGCAACAAACTTGTTTTTACAGTATAATACTGGCAGCAGAGATTCCAGTTTAAAACTGTAAAATGCACAGTAATAAACTGTAAAATTAGCAATTTTACAGTTTATTACGACAATTTTAAAGTTTATTACCACAAAATTAGCTGTATTACGAGTATACTGTAAAAACAACAGCATAATACTGGCAGCACAGGTTCCTCTTTAAAACTGTAAAATGCGCAGTAATAAACCGTAAAATTAGCAATTTTACGGTTTATTGCTGTAAAGTAGCAATTTTACAGCTTATTATTGTAAAATTAGAAAAATTTACAGTTTGCTACTATAAAATTAGCTGTATTATACTGTAAAAACAACATTGATTTTTTATATTGTATTATTTTTAAATCGCTCTCCACTTTTGGTGTGAGGACAATTTAATTTCAACGATTTCTTTCATCGGGCGGGTCAGGTCTCTTCACTTGATGGTCTTTTTGTGAAGAATGGTAGAATTCAATTTTAAAATTTTGTACAAACTTTATATATTTAATAAAAGATGAATAGCACTAAGATATAGGGAAGAGGGGGGCACATGTAAACTGGGGCACATGTGAACAAACGATATTTTACCCAATTAACATGAAGAGAAAAATCTGAAAAAAATTCATGCAGGTGGTAATACAAGTACTATATTCTGCCTGAAATTTCAAAGATCTAAACCATTTTTTTTTTTTTAGTTATCAAAGATCTTATGTTTTGGAAGGTGTCAATATACTTTTATGTTCCATTTCTCCGAGTAAAAACACATCCAAAACTATTTTTTTTTTTTTTTGTGATTTGAACTTTATTCGTCTTAAAGTGTCACTAATAAGGAAAGTTTTCATGCACTCTTTTTTTAAAAAAAATTGAAAAAAATATAGTTTTTTTTTTTATCAAATTAGGCTTAAGTTGAGATAAGGGGCACATGTGAACACATTGTGCAAGGGCAGATGTGAACAGTTCATCTGTGTCCCATAATGATATTTAGTTATTTCAATTTCAAAAATTGTTGATTTTTTTATATAAAGTCCAATTAAGAAATATTGAATAATTAAAAGTTTAAATACTCAATATTTAATTAAAATCTGAAAGAGTTGCATGGAAAAGAAAGTTAAACTTATTAAACTGTTGAAACAGGAGTTGTAGTAAGTGACGCACATTAATGAGTCCGACATTAGTTTTGAAGACTGCAACTATCAAGAAATTTGTGCTGAAGTCAACCTTGCACCAGAAAATTTAGCTGTGAATGACTTTGTCCACGTAAAATTCACTGCCAAAAAAGACAAAAATTTAATATGAATGAAACTTTTATGTTTCCAAAAACAGATGATACATCGATGGTTAAGCATTCTGATAAAATTACCACCGCCTATTTTGACAAAATTACCACCCACCTACAATTTTAGGTGGTACATGTCGAGCTGCATCTTCTGTTTCTTTTTCTGTAAAACTTGAAGGCTAATGTTAGTTGAATTGAGTCAATTAGTCATGTTGAATAAATACCTTGATATTTTCATTGTAAGTGTTTGTTAATGTGCAATAAGCAGTATACTTAAAAATATGCTTAGGTGTATTTCATTTCCATTTATGTACACTAGGTGGCCAAAAGTATCCGGACACTTTCGAAAATTCACATTTTTACATATAGCTCGAAAAATAAGTGATCAATTGTTCTTTAACTTTAGTCATACAAAATATATGCTTCACCGAACATTTCCAAGTTGAAATTAAATTACCCTTGCATTTGGGGGACGACAAGAAGGGGGGTTGAAAGTAAAACCGCTTTTTGACCATAACTCTTCGAAAATAGCTCGGAATAAGCTATAAATTTCAGTAATTAATTAGCATACTATGTATAATTACTGTACAAATTTTTATGAACGTACCACTCTTACTTCCGAAGATATGAAACATTTTATAAAAAATGGCAATTTTATTTGAAGGGTTTTTGCTCATAACACGCAGAGTTTTTGATCAAACCTTATCAAAACTTCAGGAAAAATGACAAAATACAATAGAAAGAACAAACTAAAACGGTAAAAAAAAATATTAAAAATCCGATGAGATATGAACGTTAAAAGGAAATATTTTTTCACGGCGCATGCGCGAACGACAGAAATTTATAACTACAAAAATATTGTAACCTGGTTTATACTGCATCTTATAAAAAAAGTTCCAGTTGAATATCGTAAAAATTGAAAAAGATATCAGCGATCGAGTGAGCTGTAATTCATTCATTCGCAGACAATACATAAATGGCAAGGGGTTCTCCACAAATAGTGTGGTAACAATTGAGCATTTTCTTCAATGTTAAATTGTATACAGTTTGAAAATTTATATTCGGCATAGAAGTCACATTTCGCCTATTCGGCCAAAAAGACCTTATACGTAGGTGGCCAAAAGCATCCGGACACCCCCTGAAACGTTGGTTTTGAACGATGACGCAATAACATTTAATTTAAAAATAGCTCTTTGTGGACAGACCCTCACTTTTTATGTATTGTCTGCGAATGAATGAAATACAGCTCACTAGATCGCTGATATCTTTTTCAATTTTCATGATATTCAACTGGAACTTTTTTTATAAGATGAATTATAAATCAGAGTACAATATTTTTGTAGTTACAAATTTCTGTCGTTCGCGCATGCGCCGTGAAAGAATATTTTCTTTTAACGTTCATATCTCATCAGATTTTTAATATTTTTATTTACCGTTTTAGTATGTTCTTTCTCTTGTATTTTGTCATTTTTCCTGAAGTTTTGATAAGGTTTGATCAAAAACTCTGCGTGTTATGAGCAAAAACCCTTCAAATAAAATTGTCATTTTTTAAAAAATGTTTCATATCTTCGGAAGTAAGAGTGGTACGTTCATAAAAATTTGTACAGTAATTATACATAGTATGCTAATTAATTACTGAAATTTATAGCTTATTCCGAGCTATTTTCGAAGAGTTATGGTCAAAAAGCGGTTTTACTTTCAACACCCCTTCTTGTCGTCCCCCAAATGCAAGGGTAATTTAATTTCAACTTGGAAATGTTCGGTGAAGCCTATATTTTGTATGACTAAAGTTAAAGAACAATTGATCACTTATTTTTCGTGCTATATGTAAAAATGTGAATTTTTGAAAGTGTTCGGATACTTTTGGCCACCTAGTGTATCAGCGTTTACTTGTTCCCCAGGTGTGTTTGCAACTGCCCCCTACTGGGGCAGATGTGAACAAAATTTAAAATATTTTTGACTTATTTTTTTGGCTGGAATTCCCTGTTGAAGAAGATAGGTAACTGCTTGAAAATATTAGCAAATGTTTGATTTATCATGTATAGCACTTGTTTCTTTTATATCTCAAATTAATAAAGAGAAAATACAAAAATGGCATTTCTGTTCACATATGCCCCCCTCTCCCCTATAAAACCTTGCTTATTTGAAGTAATTTGGTTTGAAAAAAAATGTATACCATTAGGCAGAAAAAAGCAAGATAAAAATCGACCTTGTTGGTGCGTAAAAGTTGTGGGATTACTGTACAATGTACATGTTTCAGTTACATGTACCCTGGAAAAAAATAGATGTTGTTTTCACAGTATAATACAGCTATCTTTATAGTAACAAACTGTAAAAACTGTTAATTTTCAGCAATAAACTGTATAAATTTTCTAATTTTACACTAATAAACTAAAATTGCCGCTTTACAGTAATAAATTGTAAAAGTGCTAATTTTACAATTTGTTACTGTGCATTTTACAGTTTTAAACTGGAACCTCTGTTGCCAGTATTATACTGTAAAAACAACTCTTTATTTTTTGCAGTGTACAGTCTTTGTCTGAAAAAAGGGACACCTTGTAACTTATTTTATTTTTCAAAGGAGTTTTTTTTTTCTGTGACAACGTCGAACTTCATAACTTCTTCAAAAACTCATCAAATTTCAAAAGTAAGTTATGATTTAAAAAGTTTTTCGGTCGTTTTCGGCGAAAAGTAAAGAGACAATTCGCATTTTGTTTGTTTTATCCGAAACAAAACCAAAATAATAATAATAATAATAACAAATAAATAAATAAAACAAATAAAAGAAACGGTTTATTCTATTTTTTGTTAATTATTTTTATTTTGTCGGATGTCTTTTCATCCATTAGCTCATTCTTAGTGTATGATTTCCTTAGTGTATTCCATTCTTAGTGTCCTTCCATTCTTAGTGTATGATTTTCCTGCTCTTGTCTGCATTAATACTTTGTTTTATATTCTTTTATTAACTAAAACGATGCTTTAAGTAAAATAAACATTTGACCCTATTTACTGCCTTAACCTTCTGGCATTTAGTAAATTAGAGATAAATGCATTTAAATATTTAAATTTATTTTTTGTATTTGGATGCGAATGAAACTTTTTTTGTGCACAATTAATTTGTATAAGGAATTCGTTGACTGTTGTAACTATATGGTGATGTTAGGACGCAGTAACAGAAAACATTTTTACTCTTCGACATGTAGTAATAGCTTTTCTTAAATTTTTATTTGCGTTCAAATCTCAAATATTTTTAGCCACATTTCTAGCCACTCTTAGACTTACGGTATCCACGCAATAGGCAAAAATCATTGTTTTTGCTAGAAAAATTTACTCACAATTAAAAAAATTAATTTTCATAGTAACTTACATCTATCTGAAGTTAAAAAGCATTTTGGGCTATGTAATTTTGTAACTTATAGCGATTACAATTATTTTTAAAATAATTTTGAGAAATTCTAATTAGGTTATTTTGTATTTCAGTTCTAGTTAGTGTATGAACTTCTGAGTCTCTTAGGGGCTTTAAATCAAAGTGGGGTTCAGGGAAATTATTTTTAAATTTTTAAGACGTGGTAAAAATAATGGTATTTTTTTAAATTTAAATAAAAAAATATTTAAATAATGAAATTTAATTGAAAGCGAAAATTCGGTATCGATGAGAAGTCTTTTTTTCTGAATACACGATTTACATTTTTTGTTATTACCTATCCTATTTGTTCTTCTATATGCTCTTTACCTTTCTTTATTTGAGATTGATAATCAGAACCTAACAGGTTAAAAATGAAACAATGCCAGAATGTATTAGCAATTCGTTTTGCTGATGTCCATTATGATGAGTATGAACAAGTTAAATTAACTCAACATCAATTTAAAAATAACATTCACAACCATTCACAACTGTTTGATGCTAACTTTTTCCTTCTTCTAATGACACACAGAAAACTGTTAACATATGACTTTAATTGTTGAGCGCGTTAACTTTTTTCCCTTCTATTGATAGACAGAAAACTAAACATATGTCTTCAATTGCTGAACATAGCCGACAGCGCATTTTTTACCTGGTGTTTTTGACTTCATCAGTAATGGTTTCCGGTGGATACAGGTGTCACGTGTTTCTGTGAATGATTTTTACTACGAAAAAATACCTTCCGGTAAGATTTCAAAATACGAGCATTTGTCTAATTTAGTGGTGCCCAACCTTTTTCTATCGGAGATCCGCACCCCTAAGATTGCTTCTTGATGGCGAGAAAACAGGGGCTCTTTTGCTTTCTTTGTTATGCGAAACGTTTGTTAAAAAAATGAGCATATTTTTCTTTTTTTTATCATGCAAATATTAAAATTTCATATTGAATGGATTGTTATAGAATATGATCTTTTCCAAAGTAAATGACCAAGTTTATATAAAATGTTTCAATCAGTTTTCAGTAGCAAAAAGTCTCTATGTCCACAATGATAAAAATAACTGTTGTTTTTGCAGTATAATACTCGAAGAAGAAGTTCCACTAAAATGCACATAATGAACTGTAAAATTAGCAATTTTACTTTTTATTACGGTAACTATTTTGTACTCGCTTCGGCAGTACATATACTAAAATTGGAACGGTAACTTTTATTACTGTAAAATTGAAAATTATACGGTTTATTACCTTAAAATTAGCTGTGTTATAATGTTAAAATTAAAATGGACAGTAATAAACTGTAAAATTAGCATTTTTAGTTTAATACCGTAAATGCAATTTTTACAGTTTATTACTGTAAAATTAGCAATTTTTACAGTTTACTACTATAAAATTAGACGTATTTAACTATAAAAACAATTTTTTGGCAGCGCAACTTTGTAACTTTGCATTTATATGTTTAGGAGAAAGAGGCAATGATGGCAGGCAATTTAATATGTATATGTAAGTAAGAAACAACAAAATATCTACATGCATAACAAAAATGCATTATATTTCTCAAAGAGAAGGATAGCAATTATCACTCCTGCACCCCTTCACCCTATATTGACTTGTTCCACAGCTATTGAAGTCGTGTGTTTTGTGTTAACATTCTAGTTTCTAGTTTCGCTCTTCAATTAGTTAAAGTCCCTGAGTTGGTACAGTTGACCATTAAATTAAATCCCCGTTATTTACTTCTGTTCCCACACGCCCTTTTCACCGAGTCCCCATCCTCCCCCTCCGTCCAATCATCTTCCGTCTCGCTTCTATGGCAACCAATGGGAGGGTTTTATCTCCAGTGACGTGCCCTCTCACCAAGTGACTGTCAGAGGGGGATAAACCAACCCGGTTGATTCTGGGCAACTTTTTGGGAGTCTATTCTATGGGGGTGGGGGGCGACTCCATCCCCCTGTCTGTTGTTGACTTGACTCGCTTTTTTAGTCGGCCTCCTGATTTCAAACGGGAATCACCACTTCACTCTTTGCTCTCTAGTCACCGACTCTTGAGAGTTTGTTTACTTATTCTTGTTGTCAATATTATTCGTAGAGTGTTATTGTTTTATTTGTGTGATGGTAACAGAGTTGCCTCGGATAAGTTGTTAGGAGTGGGAAACTTTTATATCGTGTGCTTAGACACCTATTTGGAGAATTTGAGCACCAGATTCACTTGTGGAGGCGACGACTAAGCACGGGACATTGTCCAAGAAGATATTAAATTAGAAACTGGAACGTCATCAAGCATCAACACTTTCAGAACTGTAGCAATTGTCAAGCAAGCAGTGAATGAGTCACGACTTGGGTTCTGTGATTGTTGAGTGGTAGAAGCTTTCGTGTTTTCTTTGGACATTTTCGGAAGATGAACTGTTGAGTTAAAGCTACATCCATGCTAATGAAATCCTTTTCGGTTCTCAACCTGATCAACGCAGAAATGGCAGATCTGTCAGCGACAACTTTAGAGACTAAAGTTCCTGCCACAACTTCAAGTAAGTTTTTTTCCTTATTTGACTATTTAATACAATGCTTTTACAACAAATACTTTATTGCATGTTAGGTTATGAGATTTTTTCGTTTGTCCGATTGACATATCATGTTTATTTTGTGTTTTAAAAAAATCCTATAGTGTTTTGCTTGTTGGACTGTTCAGCTGTTTATGATAAAAAAAATTATCTCAATTTCATTAATTTCTGCATATATAATGTTTTATGTACTAATTAACCTGCTATTTGTATTTATAATTGGATGAATTTAAAATTATAAAATTTGAAAAAAATACTTCATAAATTAAGTCTATTAGTTAGATGAAAAATTAAACTTTAAGTAACTTTAATTAAGCTTCACCTTTTATAGTGCAAGACTGAATTTGTATATTTTCCAATAGGGAGGCACCGATTAATCGGCCACTTTGCCGATTATTAATAATCGGTAAAATGCTGCCGACTAATCGGCAGAAAAAATATCTAAGATGAAAAAATTTATAAACAAGAACTTTTTTCTTCAAACACACGTACAACACGTAGCAAGAAAGTGTAGTGAGTAAAAATATTACAAATTCCAAGAACGAAATATTAAAAAAAAATAATCTTCACAGTTATTATAATTTTTTTAGTTAATTAATTTTTCAGTTTTGAATAAATGCACACATAGAGACAATTTTGCTATATTTTTTATGTGTCAATACTTTTTTCTTATCATAACGCTTTTTGAAAACCTCAAATTTTCACAAAGAATAAGTCTTGAATTTAGTGGCTTCTAATAATTGAACAATAAATTTGAATTGAAAGATCTCCTAAATTAAAGTTCTCGCACCAAAGCCTCCCCTATTTTTTCTTTTTTTAATTTCATGTCTAGTTACCATAATTAACAACATGTTAAATATGTTATGTGTGATGGCAATTTTATTAACAATAATATCGGTTCAAAGGTTTAAAAATTGGTTTACTGAACTTGGATAAATTTTGAAACTATTTTGAGAGTTGGGAAAAAATATTTTTTTTCTACAAAAAGTAGTAACTATTTCTAAAATCGGAATCATAAAAAAAAGAATGGAAAACTGATGATGATAGTGGTAGTATTAAAAATATTCATTTTGATCATTAATCGGCTTGGCCGATTAATCGGTCGATTATCAATAGCCGATTAATCGGTAATCGGCCAATTTGCTTATCGGTGCAACCCTATTCTCCAACATAATAGTTCATTTTATAAAATTGATGATTATTGTCTGAGAAGAGATAAAGTTGTTCAATATGATCCAGATATCGAAGACTTATGTTTGTCATCTCTCGCGATGAACTGGCAATTATTAATCAATATAACTTTTAATTACCTAAAGGAGATCTAGTTGGAAAAATGTCATGCTTGCAAAAGATATGATCGAAGCTTGAGAGAGAGAAAAAATCTAATAGCAATGTATAGAATGCAGACTTCTTTTTTTTTTGGTAAGGAAGAGAATTTAATTCGAATGCATCAAATTCTAATAATGCTAGCTGGCTAATTAAGAGAATCGATGCCTTTTATCGCTTTTCATAGATTGTTGTTTTTGTGTGATTCTTAGCAGTGTCAAATTCAATCTAAGTCGAGGATTTTCTTGAGGTTCATTTGCTCTCTTAATCTCAGTCTGTCACAGTAATAGCTCATTTCTGTGTATAGCATGAAAGCTTGAAATTACATCTACAAATATCTTTGAAATTTAAAGTATTTAAGGAGAAACTGCGTCAACATTCTATGGAAGACATGAAAATAAATAAAAGTAATAATAATAATAATAATAATAAAAACAAATGAACAATTAAAATAAAAATAAATACTCCTTTTTTGTGTCGATAATAGCACTTGTCGGTATTGCACTACAAAAAATAAATGCTGTTTTTACAGCATCACGCAGCTAATTTTATAGTAATAAGCTGTAAAATAGCCAGCATTACAGTAATAAACCGTAAAATTGCTAATTTTACAGTAATAAATTGTAAAATTACTAATTTTACAGTTTATTATAGTGTATTTTAGAGTTTAAAACTGGAACCTCTAAAAGTAACAGTTCATTTTTTCCAGTGTGATGATAATAATAATAAATAAAACAAATGAACGACTAAAATAAAAATAAATGCTGCTTTTTTTTGTGTCGATAGTAATAGTACGGGTCGGTACTGACTGCTTGTACATTTTCCGACTAATTTATGCTCTCTTGAATATGTATTTTTTTCGGCATTACATTGTGTAAGCTTGGCAGCCCGTCATTTTGCAAGTCACATAACTCCTAATCCAAACAAGGAAGAGGCCTGCGGACAGTGCTTTGCTTGTTCGGAATGCGAAACAAGAAAAAGTCGGGGGCTAAACTTTGGTGCAAGGACTGCTAAATAATGACTTGAAAATTTTTTTTAAAGACTTAAACTTGCTAAGCGTAATCTTTTACTTAATTTGAGTAAATATATTTTAAGAAGCACAGTTTTTTTTTTTTTTTACATTGAGTTTTATTAAAGATTCTGCACGTTTGAAGCAATTTAGTTAAAATTACCTCGTCGATACATGCAATCAAGCTCTCATCCTCGCAGAGGAACTTAAAGCGAATTACCTTCTGATTGAGGTTGTTTGCAAAATGTATGTTGGTTTAAAAACTGGTATAAATGCACATAAAAACTTACAATAATGCACATAAAATGTGAAAATATACATTTTATGTGTGCTTTCATGGATGAATGATTGCACATGGATGTATCATGATGATGATTGTAGTTACAACTGGGCAGCTGTCAATACAAACCTATTTTGTAAATGTGATGAACTATGAAGATGCATATCTATTTGCTAGGGGTAGGTGGCTTTATCTCACAAAAGTGAAATTGAACTGTAAAACGGTCTGAAGTTATTTTTCATTGCAGTCACTCAGGGTAACTCTGAGCCCCACTGTTCTTTATTTTAACTTGCTCTACTCACAATTTAATAGTCTTATTGTATTTTTTTTTTGTTCACAAAAAGGAAGAAACACTCCTAAATAACAACGATTAAGTTATATTCATTTAAAATGAGTCACTATCTCGGTTTTTTAAGTTATCATTAGGTTGAAACATTATCGCGGTTTGTTTAAACTGATCACTGTGAGCTTAAGTGGCATTAATCGGATGCAAAATAAATTATTTATTGCAAATCGCCCAACTTCAATGAAGTAGAACACATTATTGTAATAGCCCTAGTGCGATTTTAATGCAACCAAATAAAATTTGAAATGATTAAAAGAGAAAAAAAAGTTTTACTGTGAAAATCAACGTAGGAAGAGTACTTTCAATAACTTCAAACTTACCTTCCAAAAAATTATAAGTTCAGAATGATTTTGTGAATGATATATTGATATGGCTACCATATTTGTCAAGTTTGTTTTAGTAAAATAGTTGTAAATAGAAAACTTCGTTTTTTTTCCTAAATCAAACGTACTAAATTATTTGAAGTGTCTCAAAGCTGTCCTGTAACTAACTTTTTTTTCTCTCTTGGCTGTTGAAGGAGTATTATAGGACACAATACTACTAGCTGTAATGCTTCCGGAATTTTCTCTATGTTCTTATACTGACAATCAAGCATCATGTTCATCCCTGTCCGAAGCATAATAACATCAATCAAAGCAAATCTGTGAGTGAATAAAAATTGATCAACCCCCTCCTATATATCAGTTTACATGGCCGAATCGGCCCGTTCCTGTCGTTCCGTTGCGTTTTCCAGTTCGTTTGAGGCGAGGGGTGCGGGGCCGAAAAAAAGCAGATGCTGCAGAAATTGACGTCAGTTTCATCAGTGGACGGAAATCACGTCCATTGTCGTGCGGATCCCGTGCACGTGCAGTGATTGACGCTGTTTTGGATTGCATGCCGTGCCGTGCTGCATAATAGGACAAAAATCTGAGGTCCCTTGTGAATCGTTGATTGAGGAAAACGTTGGACGCAACGGTTAGGGCAATTATGTATACCACTTCAGCTCTACGCAGAAATTTTTATCCAAAATAAATGAATTTAGTACTGACGAATAAGGTTTCCGAAATCGAGGAATGCATCCTGGTTAAGTGGCAGATTTACCACGTCACAATTGCAAGGGATCTCCACGGCCATAAGGCCCCGAAAGGGATACAAAAATGCATATGATAAATGCTTTACATAGTTTTGGGGTAGACAAAGGCCCAAAAATATATTACGGCAGTACTTTAAACCTGTAAATTCGCGATTGATCATGTTTTGAAACATTGTTATTTCCCCCTCTTTCTCTTATTTTTTTCAATTCCTTTCGAATTTCTATGCTGCGTAAATTATTACACCGCGTTTCCTAAAAACTCTGCCTGCATTTCATTCTATTTTTTCAGACGTTTTAGTCATACTAAGTTCGACATGAAAAGAAAGAACATTCATAAAACGTAATATTTAGAAAGGTTATACCATAGTGCACAGGTTCCCAAAGTCCAAACCTCCACGGACCCCAACTTAATAATTCACGGTTAATTGGAGTTCGGATAATCGGCGCTCTACTGTACTAAAAAAAATGAGTATTAACTAATCGTTTTCTGTTTTTCTAATCCCTTACAAGTCTGCATAAACACAGAACTTTGCCACAACACTATTCATCAACAAAAGGCAGGAGGTCATTTCCATATTTCTCCCCTGCCACAACATACTTTGGTCAATAATAATAAAGGTCCATTGAAAGAACAAGAAAGGGGGGGGGCAGATGTTTTTCGACTAACTGACCTCCGCCGACACACGCAAGGAACGGGGTTGACAGCGGGAGGGGGTGACACAGCAGATGCGAAAGGCTCGGCCAATGGGGAGGGGGAGGGTAACAAGTCACCCTTTTGATGAAGTGACCTTTGAGTCACACGCTTATAGCATCATTAGCATAGTGTGGTCAGATCGGGTTTGATGGCTCTTTATGGAAGAATGAGTAGCTACATTGGAAGTACTTCACTTCTGTGGAATCGTTGAATAAAGTAATTTTAGCTCTATTACAATCATGGTCAACATCTTCCATCATCATCCCATAATTGTATACCTAAAAACCAGAACGACGTAAGTCTAAAAATAGCGATTTTCACTTTATTACTGCATTACATGTAGAATCTTCCTCCTCACAGTTTTCCCTCACAGTTATTTTACAGCAATAAAAGGTCTAGAGTCCCATCCTTTGCATGCATCCGACAACCGTTTTCGCCCTCTCCTGAAAAGTTAGGAAAATAGACTTAAGTCTGACTTTACGGTTCTGAGGTTCAGAAATATTTTATTGCAAACATCAACATGCCACTTAGGTCAAATTTTTTTATTTCCAAGAAGTCACATAAAACAAAAGTTCAATGTGTTTCAATAAGAAATTCGTTAAAGTTAGCAAAGTTCATTTGCAATAATTTCGTTGGTGATAGTTTCACCAATGTTATTGTACGTTTGGTGGTCATCAGTTTGTAAGAACACCATTTCAACTTATTCCCAATGAGATGCATGCAGCTAAATTTTGCTAGATTTATATCACATTTCTTGGTAAAACATAAAATTTTATTTTTGACACAGTAGTACTTTTAACATTCTTCGCTAAACTTTTTTTTATAATCTGCTGGATTCCAAGTAATAAATTTGATCTTCATCATCGAAATCGAGCCTGCGCATTGGCTGAAAATTTTTTAAACCCTAGGCGCCAGCAGCTTGTAACAATTTCTCAAAAAATTTTCAATGTATCGCAATAATCTGCATTTTACACGATGTTTGTATCAACTACAGCATAATTAAAAAAAAAAGGGCTTTTTTAATCTAAAACTAAAGGAACTAATAACGCGTGAGTAGATAATTTTGTTTGCTCATGCAGTGCCTAATTAATTTAAAAATAAATTAGCAAAGAAGCATAATACTGTAAAAAAAATAAATCGCAGTCGTGATAAACTTGGCTACAAGTATAAAAAGTATTGTAGTTGAAAAATACTTTATCCAGAAATTTTTAGACGCTTGCAATAAAAATCGGTCTGTTCAATAGCCAGTATGTAGTATGTAGAATTGTATGTGATCGTAAAAAACGAAAATTGGAAAATAACAGCTTTTAACGTGATTTATCGGAAATATTCACTTGGCATGTGAATATTGATATTAACCAGTCAATGTCGACATTTACCAGATTTGGGGCTTGTAGTCTTTCTTTTCTGAAAGTAAGATTAATTTTTTCTTTTATATTTTACAGGCAGAATTCTGTTAGATGTTCCTTGCAAAGTCTGCCAAGATCATTCTTCTGGAAAACATTATGGGATCTTTGCCTGTGACGGGTAAGTAGTTTTTCCTCTCTTTAACTACAAATTTCCACTAAAAGGTGTCATCAGACCTAGAATTGATGACAATGGCAAAGTGTATAAAAATTTATATTAAACTTATTCTGTCGTTGCCTTTTGAAGTGTGACATACATGTTAGGTTAGGGTTACTATACTGCCTGGCGAAGGTTAAGGGTCTGCAGAAATTAGCTTTTGAGATGTTTGGAAAGAACACACTTTGAATTCCGTGGTAAAATTATGGAAACGTCGGCGCTTTTGTCATCATGCTTTATTTAAGCGGAAACCAAACAAGCAAGCTTGTACGATAGCTTAAGGTAAAAGTGGTGCAGTAATCGAGCGAAATGAGAGGACAAACTCAGCATTTTGCAGTCTGTCGTTTCATTTTTGTTATTGTATAGAAGCACAACGCCCCCGAAATACTAAATGCTCACTATATTTGCTTCATAACACTCTCTAACTGTTCAGTACAAAGCGCTACCTTGCGACCAGCAGCTATTGGCGCTGGATTCAAATTAAATTTTTGATTGGTTAGTTTTTAAATTTAAATTCGGAAATCAACCAATTGTTAGTTTCTCTGATAGTTTCGTTGCTTCGAGGAACTTCGATAGATGGCAGTGCGTATTGAACAAATGGCTACTTTTTGCTCTGTGTTAAAAACCAGAAAGTGACAGGCATTTAGTAATAAGGAGGCATTGATAGAAATCAGTTAAATTTGCCAATTCGTCGAAGAAAAAGCTTTTGAAAGTATTATTATTCTATCTTTTAATTTCTAACTCTTCATTCATTGATCAGACTATGAATTATTGAACGCAGAATAGAGCACCCTAAAAACAAGACAATAATAAAATTCAAATACTAAAACTAAAGAATAAAGAGAATTAGTCCTTCGAATCAAGCTCATAATATATTTAAAATTCAAAAACCGTTTCAAAAAAGCAGTTTTGTTCCCCGACCCTGACTGCTGACGATATTATGAAAATAATCCACTCGAGGCGCAAATCCCTGTGACAAAGATATCAGGACAGGAGGCGGTGCCTCAACCCCCGAAGGGGCGATTACTGCTCCCTAAATGGCGGGAACTGAAAGACTGGAGGTTGACAATGGGGTCCGCTGTGAGTGACACCTATTCTTGTCATTATGCCACCATTTTTGAGAGGATGGAGAGGACGTGTGTGCCATTGGCAAACAGGAAAATGGATGGATTGCTGATATTTGCGACCTTTCGTTTGGAAAAATAACTAGATAAATATTTGCAGTAGTAAAAATTAGTGATAATGGTGTAGTTGAGAAATGGATCAGTTTCTAATAAAATATGATGGTTTATCCTATGTATAGTTTCAATTCTTAGAACAATAATGTGACAG
>JAXGGA010020577.1:7500-18038 GCA_038373865.1 Uloborus plumipes | reverse complement strand
TGAAATTTATATGCGATAAGCTGTCAGAAACGATTGTCACTTAAAAGTTTTTGCGCCTCTGAGGCTGAGAGGTGGAACCGCTTGGTGGGACAGCTCTTGGACTACAGTTAAAGAGGTTGTTCTTCTTACAACTATTATATATACAAAAGTTTTTTTTTATGGATTTATGGATGGAGCAGTCAGTTGAAAAGCAATCCGAAAAAATTATCTTTTTAACTAAGCCTTTTTTGAGCCTCTGTTGCCGAGCGACATAAAGCACAAGTTCTGACAGCTTCTAGAGCGCAGTAAAATAGGTTGTGAATACAGAAACAATAATAAATGATTAATGTAGGTACTTAATTTTTTTTAGTATTTTCTAATAGAAAAAAACTTAATAAATTCAAAAATTTGCTTATTTAATGCCATTAAGGCGGAACAGAGTTCGCCGGGTCAGTTAGTAAAGTATAAAGCAGTGAGTAACCGCCTCTAAGCGAGGGCTGAGGCAGGAACATGCAATACACCGCCAACTCGGCCATTTCGATCCATGGACTGCAGTATCGTGCTTATTATACACTCATCAGCATGGAACACGAAAGTAAGAGTTGGAGACAAAAATCCTCTTATAGCGAAAAGAGAGCCAAAAAACTGGTACCGTAAAGTCGGGTTACTTGGACCCACAAGGAGGTTACTTGAGCCCACAGTAAAATGATAAAATCTGGGTTTGGTACCTAGAGGAGAAACGAGGAACTACGTGCAAGTCTTCAACTAATAAGTACCAAACCTAGATTTTATCATTTTACTGTAATGGACTCAAGTAACCCCCTAGGGTCCAAGTAACCCGACTTTACGGTAGCTAAAAAAAAATTAGAATACCAGCGAGCGACCGCACTCGTGAATTTTAAGGTAGAGCTCGGGTATAAAGCAATGAGTAACCGCTCCTAAGCGAGGACTAAGGCAGGAACATGCAATACATCGCCAACTTGGTCATTTCGATACTTGTATTTTTGAATATTAATCTCTTTTTGAGCTGAAAAAATAAAAGAAAAAACAATTTTTCTCATTTTTTTAGAAAAACTAAAAGTTTGGTTTGGCTGTGACCAGGTGCCGAATGAAGTTAAGTCTTGATTACCGATATTTTTAATATGCCACTTAGCCATAGGCGACAACTAATGTTGACGTTTAATATATGGCATCAAATAAGGTTGCTCTTACTTTCCAAAATATTACTTTCTTATCTGCCGAACATTTATATTTTATGCATTTTTCAAGTAGTTTCTTTAGCTATTACTGTACATTCTTTAAAGTAAAAAGAATTGTAACTTATGTGATTTTTTTAAGCTTTGGGGTTTGTAGGAGAAAAAAAAAATACATTTCTACAAACCCTTTCTACTTCTTTTATAATGTATTAAATAATGTACACGTTATATCTTTCATTTCTATCCGACACTCAAATAGTTCGAAAAGTAAATGTTTATGTCCTGTGAAAGAAAAACTGGGTAATAAATAAAAAATATAATGTAACGCAGCCTATGCGTTAAGAGTGGAATCATTTTGATGATAAAGAATGAACATGGGCTGTTCTCAAGAGATGGAAGATTAACGTTCTTAGCAAATTTAGTTCAAATTAGAGGCAATCTTTCATGATTAGCGCAAAATTAGCTGGGAAAAGCAGGATAAGTTTTTCAAAAAGATTTATGAGAGAATGATCATGTTGTCATGTAGTGCCGTAAAATGCATTTGTTATTTCGACTAATATACGAATGATTTACTTTTTTGAAGAAAATATTTTAAAATTAGCATGCAAAAATAATAAATAAGAATCATTATTTTTTTCCCAGTTTTGCTGTTACTCACAAAAATTACATTATACTACGCTTTTAAAATTGTATTTACTTTTTTTTCAAAGGGAAAAAACAATTCAGAAGACTGCATTCTCTACAAACCTTGTCAACCCTTTCCTTTTTTATTTTAATTAATCACAGAATTCAATTCTTTTTCTGTCGGCCACCTTATTTAGTGGTCAGAGAAATATAACTGCGGGTGGGATAGCTCCGACTCGCGCATTTTTTTCCTTTCTCTCTCCTGTCCTATTCATGTTTTGTGTGAATGTTGTTGTGCTATTAATGGTTAACTAACATATAAACGGCTATTCATGGCATGCTTTGCAGTTATTTGAATGGTAAGAAAAATCAAAATATCTAACTTATATTACTATAAATAGATTTTTAAGTACTTGTATTACAGGCATTTTAAATATTTATTGCGTTAAGTATAAAAAAAGAATTGCTTTTAAAACCTTGTAATACCATTTTAAATATTTACCCAATTAAAAATAGTAATGTATCAATTAATATTAAAATGTGAAACATTTTACTAAGGTAAAATTGCTCAATACTCATTTAAACCCTGAAAAATGTTTTAAAGTCACCCTTTACAACAAAGATTGAGAAGAAACAATGTTGCACTAAATAAGAATTGCTGAAATCATACGAGATGCGATTTCGCAATGAGAGGAGTCGGAAAACGAAACTTTGCTAATTATTTTACGATTAACTTTTGCTTAGAGAAACGTCAAGAATTATAATTATGTTGTAATTTTAGTTTCTAAAATTATCCTGAAAATTCCTTTGAAAGGATTTCTGGAAAAGTAGTTTCACACACACACAAACCAATATTTTCTTCATTCAAATATCTTTCAAAACTAACTTTTCCATATGTAATTATGTATTACTCATTTTTTTATTATTGTTATCATAAAGCAAATTGTTTTGTGTATAATACTAAAAAAGACTAAATTACAATCTAATGTCAGACATAAAATTTACCTTTTGAAAGATGAATATTTACTTTTTTTCCATTAATAAGTTAATTAAAGAGCCTAATATGTTCACAATTTTTTCTTGCAATGATTTTATGAAAAATATCAGACAAATCAATATATTTTGTGTTCTATGATACTTTGACTCTAACCAGAAAACCATACCAAACAGTAATAATTTTTAAAAAGTAACAAACAAAAGAGCATAGTAAACAAAGCTTTTGGGCACATTCGCTCTCACGTCCATGAACCCAATAGATAAAGTTTTAAAATCTGGCAAAATTTTAAAAAAATTCGCCGACTTTCAGGGAGTCATTGAAAAAGTGTTATTTCAGATGCTTCTTTCGTACGTTTTGCTTATGGTTGTCCACGTACACACAGACCGTGAAGTCGCTGATACCTTCGATTTCTCCCCAATTCTTTAAGTATTTTCTTAAAATTTCGGCAATATTTTATTAACAGTTCAAGACCTCATATTTCAACAGAGCGAGAACGAGCGCAAATACTTTTGTGTCAAAAATGCCTCAATACGTTTTCTTGAATCGCTACCTTTTAAAACTTTTTTTCAGTATTACACTACTATGTGATTCCTTGGTCAGCATCAAATTTAAAATCAATTGCACAAAACCTACCTTCGCTTTACTTTTTTGATTGCATCAAATGTTTTGTATTTTCATGGTCAGTGGTGAAACCGAGTGATCTTAAAACTATTTCTTTACGTCCCAATTTATAAATAGTTATATAATATATATATATATATATATATATATGTATATATATATATATATATATATATATATGTATATATATATATATATATATATATATATATATATATATATATAATAATAAAAGCAAGTGTAATGTGTCTGTCTGTCTGTCTGTTTGTCTGCCTGTCTGTCCATTTGACCGAGCTCTCCAGCCAAATCTATCGCACGCAGGGACCTGGAATTTTTTACACGGAAGCACAAAGGGGCTGGCCACCAGACCTCGAAGCCCGATTTTCGATTTTTGAATTAGAAAAATTTTTAAAAAATATTTATGAAACTTCTTCTCGAGATCGCTGCTCGCCAATACAATATGTGTTATCGTAAATCCTTACTTCAACGAGCGACCCGATGGTCAAGTGGTTCTGCGCGGCAGGATGAAGTTCTTGATGGAATGAGATCGAATCCAGACCCGCAAGGATTTTTTCGAACAGCTGCATTTTTTTTTTTTTTTTTGAATGATTTTAATGATTGTAATGTCCTTATGCAGGTACATCCCCTCATGGGAATCTACCCCACATTTTTTTATAGTACAAAATGACAGTTTTGGTCGGATCTTTGTTAAAATTGGCAATGGGGTCCTTCGATGCTGTAGAATTTTCTTATGGACGTTTGCGCCATTTTTGGGGGCTTTGAATCGATTGTGGCAATAAATGGTTTTTGATTTGCGGCACTTATATTATTTTTTCAAAAATTATATACACTATCAATTATATTATGTTAATTTTTGTACCTTTATAAAATTCTGTATTTTATACCTTGCATTTACGTCAAATTCAAGGTAAAATTAAAAGTCAAAAATTCTGAAGAAGATAAATATATGTTAAAAATTAAAGTAACTATTTTTTGTGATTTTCATATTGTTTGTGACCAAAAAACATCATTACAAACAAATAAAACGTATCAAACACCATGAGTGTTGAGTTATTAGGCAAAATCTGCTGTGTAATGTTTTTTTTTTTCACTGCTAGAGGGGGGGGGGGGTATGAACGACCATTAAAGTGACACAAATTTTTAAAAAATAAAGGTTGGATCTCCAATTATCTTGCTTCGTAATTTGAACCCGCCCTGGCTGTGCAACGGTACGCGATTAGTCATTCAAAAATTAATGAAAAACGTGATCGAAGCCAGGATTTTAAATGGCAAGTTCAGAGGTGAAAATATACTCATACCACGGACTCCTATTATACCTACAGATGTGCCAATTTAATTCAAACGTATTCAGTTTCTGATTAGATTGGCATTTGCAATGACTATCCACAAATCCCAAGGTCAAACGATGTCTGTTTGTGGCTTAGATTTGAGAACACCATGTTTTTCACACGGACAATTATACGTGGCATGCTCTCGAGTGGGTAAACCATCCAGTTTGTTTGTGTTAGCTAAAGATGGACTAACAAAAATATTGTTCACGCTATAGCATTAAGGGATTGATATTGTTTAATAGTGTTACTGTCGTAATTGTTTAATTAATGATATATAATTTTAAGGAATAAATTATAATAACTTAAAAATAATGTTTGCCTTTTGTTATTTTTATATTCCCTCATCGTTCACAGCGCTCCATGCTTATAACACGCATATACAACATTCTTACATACATACAATATACACATTCCACCATACATACATACTTACAATAAGTAAGCTATTTTTTGTTTACACTAGAAATTGCTACTATTGTGATTTGTCGCTATACACACTACTATTCCTGCGCTATTCACTTATCTGCATTTTCTAAATGCACGGGCAACGCCGGGCGGGTACAGCTAGTATATATATATGGGAAAAACTTAATGCATGCTTTAATTTTTAGTGTAAAACGTAGTCAGATTTTAGATATTCAAAATCTATATTCTGATGAAATTACATTAAAAAAATAAACTTGTTTTTACAGTATAACTCTGGAAGCCGAGGTTTCAATTTAAAACAGTAAAATGCAGTAATACACTGCAAAATTAGCAATTTTACAGTTTCTTACTGCAAAGTTTATAGCAGTTTTGGTTTATTGCCGCAAAATTTAGCTGTATTAGGGCGATTCTCTGTAAACTCGTCATTTTTCACACGAAATCTGTCCGGGCATGGTTTTTTGAAATGTTCGTATAATTATAATACTATTGCTCAGAAAATTAATCTATTACTTTGGTTTGAAAGAGGGCCAATTGAAGTGTTTTCTGATAAATCATGATAGGGGGTAAGACCCCCGCCTAGTATAACTAGGCAGGGGACTGTGCCAGGTGACTGTGTTTTTGATCTTTGTTGCGTAATATCTGCAAAACTACTGGAACATAATTAGTTACGAGACTAGCTATAAATTTAGGCACAAATCGTGTACATAATAACTAATATATTTTGTAATTAAATTAATCGACATTAATAAAATAACTTCTCAGAGGACTGTTTTCGCAACGACCCTGACGCCGACTTTCATCACAAATGTGACTCTCAAACTAAACAAAGTAGCCTTTCAACACCGTTCTCGGCGGTTTCGGAAAATTCAGACTGATTACTTTAAACTTCATGCCAAAAAAAATTTGCAAAGGTTATAGATTTTTCGTATTACAGCTTTAAATTTGTTGCAGGGGACTGTTTGAAAAAACTCCGGACAGAATTTACATGACAATTTTAAGTTTTAGAAATACGTAATTATACCTTATTTCATAAGAAAAATATAGCTTCATTATTCTATTTTTAGATATTAATTGCCAAACTTATGTAGTGTTAATAGGTTTTTTGAAATACTATCTTTAACAGTTAGACTATGGGATTGGGACAGCCAGGGGACTGTGTTTTTGGCGCTAAGATAATTTCTAGGAAAAAAAAAATTAAATTGTTATCGCTCCAAATACAATTGGGCCACAAAGTATTAATGCTTTAATTGTATTAAGAGCAATAACTACTTTATTACACTTTATTATTTTTAAAATACTCGGTCCGAACAGCCAATTACCAGTTTACAGAGAATCTCCCATTATACTGTAAAAATCTCAGTACAACAATTGCAGCAGAGATTCCAGTTTTAAACTGTGAAATGCACGGAAATAAACTGTTAAAATAGCAATTTTACAATTTATTACAGCAAAATTAGAAATTTTTTACAGTTTATTACTATAAAATTAGCTGTAATTATACTGTAAAAACAACATTTATTTTTACAGTGTTTATATCGTTCATTAAATACGAGGGTTCCGAGGTTACTTTCTCACCAACGGACCACGAACTTTACATAGTATTTTTACTCTTGTTTGAGACCATGAGTAAAACAAAATTCGTAACAAAAGTATCCTCTAAATCGTGTGACCCAAAACCACTTTTTATTTTCCAAAAATCGATTTCTTATTATCCAGGGTGACCAGAAGACTTTTCCCAGCATCGAATCAATGACGAAACCATGCTTCTCTCAATGTCCTGGGAGATTTTTTTTTTCCTCTCTCTCTCCACATCCCTTCCATCCTCTCTGGAAAAGAAAAGGCAGAAACAAAAGTCTGACACACCGGATTATCTAAGTGTGAGCAAGTGGTGTTGACACTGATAGCCTTAATCCGGACGCAGAGAAACAGCTGCTGTCAGGTGCCACCTGATTGGATGCCGTACGGATAGGCAGAAGCAAGAGGTGTCTGTCTTATCCAAGTGAACGGATGCAGCAAAGATTGACTGTATACTTTGTAAGCGTGTTTCAAAGGGACGTGGACACAAAGTCATTGTAGTGTGTCGGAATCAATAGAAACTTAAGTGCACAAAAGATTGCATGACCTTTGACAGGGAGTTTTGTGCAAGAAACGTGTATGTACTCAAACTGATGAAATTATCTTTTAAGTCATTCAAAGGAGATACTTTTTGTTTAATTCTTCATAGATAACTTTTATTTGCTAGTTATTTTGCTTCAGTTTATTTCGCAAAAAACTGCAAGGGTGAGTCAAAATTTTTGCAAAACATTAATTTAAGTCTTTTGTAAACACATTGTTAACTAAACATTGTTTAGCACAGTCCATCATATCTTACATTTTTAATCCATTTTTAGCCAGTTTTTCGTTACCTGTCTAACAAAATTGCTATTAAAACTATTAAATTAATAATATTTTGTTATTATATATGTTACATATAATAACAAAATGTTATTATTTTATATTATATATTGGATAATAACATTTTGTTATAATTCATAACATGGTTATTATAACCAGTGTCATTATTAAGCATCAAGTTACTGCCCCTTAGCTTGGGCTAAGGGAGAACTGTATGCAATATACCGAAAGCTCGGTAATGCCATACAGAGGCGCAAGCTTCGTCTTTATTCTCATCAGTCCGGAAAAAACAGTAACCGCACCAACAAAATTATCATTACTATATTTATATCAATAAAACAAATAATATGTGTGTCTGTATGCATGTTCGTATATACAAATCTCCAGTTTACGTTGGATCTCAACCACATTTGGCAGGAAGGCATTTGCGCACATAGGAAGGATCATAGAGGAGTTTTCTCACGATAAAAAAAGTGCATAATCGTTCGATTTTAATTTAAGAACCAAAACAACGTTTAACACGTTTTCTACCCAAAATACTAATCGAATATTCTCGATCTTGCTCTCATTGGAAATATCGGGGAAAATAGTTGTTAAGAAGATTTCCCTCCTATTGTTTTTGAAAATTGCTGATTATTTCGCCCAGAAAAAAAAGATACAGGTGTTCTTAATTTTGTAAAAATCAATTTTAAATTGGATGAATAAAAATCGTCTGCGGCGAGAGTGACAGAAATTACTTATCGTGAGAGAAATCATTGATAAGAAAAAGGTGAACACTATCTGTTGTCAACTCTTGAGTGTGAACACAGAAACTTCTTAGTTTTGTATTGAGTCTTTTCCTGCAACGGGGGGATTTAAAACTTTTTTGGTGATGGATTTTGTACTGCGTGAGGGCAAAATATTGACTTTTTTCTCATTGGGACTTATAGACACGGTTTACTTGACATAATTTTAATTCTCAAAATAGACCGTGCAAAGCCGGGTAACGTGGCTAGTTTCATAATAATCGTCTTGTTGCAGTACGGTGGTTCACAGAACATTCATCTCTAAAAAAAGTTTACAAATACCTTTGTGCTATTGATGTAGAGAAAATTACAACGTTAATTGGGCACAAATAAGCAGGGATACTGCAGACACGAGTCTGCAGTATCCCTGCTTATTTGTGCCTAATTAACGTTTTAATTTTCTCTACATTCACCTCTACCTCGGCAGTTTTGCGTTGCCTCGGTTTCGTTCTGGCTTTACTCTTACTTATGCAGCAAAAGTTTACTGCATAGTTCAGTTTTAGTTGCTCACCCTTAATGCTTTAAGTAACATATTTCTTATCAGAATTTAATAGTATGGTGTGATAAGTAAGCCTGGATACTGGATTTTGTTATTTGCCATCTTCTCCACTTCATCCACATGCACAATGTACATACGTTAACAGAATGCAGCAAAATTTACTTGTGTCGTTTCGCTCTCCCAAGTAACTCTAACAACTGCAACAGGTACTATTAGAGGTGAGTTACGAATGCGGCACAATAATTAAACGCACTTAAAACTTGAGTTATTATCGCTCGCTCAATTACTTTTTCAGGACTACTCTGACCTCTTAAGGAAAAAATGTGCAATTAAACAAAATGTTATCTTTAAAGATTTTTAAAATATTTGTTTCCCTATCTTTACTTTTTTTTCAACTTAAGAATATATATTAGTGTCAATCTGGTATATCCTATTTACATGAAACAGGAAAATGAAATGTTTCACAAAAAGGAAGAACGAAAAAAAAAATCTAAAATGAGCTTTTTTGGTTAGAAAGGTAGCAAATTATAAAACTATCAAAGAATGAAAACCACTATTTGAATGAACAAACTATTAAAAGAGATTCTTACTAGGTAGAAATTTAAACTAGTATTTGTTGGGAGTAACTAAAAATTTTCAGCAATAGACGAAAAGAAAAAATCCTTTTGATTAAAATTGCGAAATTAAATTAGTCTTTTTAATATTTTTCTTTGATCAAAAGGTCTTAAAAGTTTTATAAAAATGTGAAACATTATGAACTCAAAATAACTTTGCATTAGAATACACATTTGCATTAAAAATAAAAATATATATGCTTTCTCCGTCTCTACTAGAGACAAGTTCAAATAATCATACTTTAAATTTAGCTCCTGAAACTAGCATTTCCATTCTAAAGACATCATATAATGCATTTGCGCTGCAATTATACTAGTAAGGCTATCAATAGTTTGAGCTAACGTGCGTTAGCGAGATACAAAATTATTTGTAAGAGAATTCATATATAATGAAAAAACAGTCGGAGAGAATAGTTTGGATTAAGTCAGCAGGTATTGTTGTCAAAAATGTCACTATTTATGTGTTAACTATTTATTCGATTAATTTAAAATTCGTTTTAATTTGTTTTCAGTTACATTTCGGATGTTTTTCAGCTGTAATACGAATGCTTGAAAAGGAACCACAAAAGAGCAAATTTTCCCAATAGAAATTTTAGAGCTAAGTAAGTGTATTACAATTTAGTCAATCTGCATTCAAAAAAAATATGCAATAAGAAAGCTGTCTCGTTAATTGAAAAAAATAAGTAGTAAAAATCTGAATTAGTAGTTCAGTCATAATAAAATATTTTTTTTCATTGAATAAAGAAATTTCTAATTTCAAAGACCCCTGTTTAGAAGTTGAGTAATTACTGAGTTGAGCCAGTATTCATCTAAGAGGTTCAAAATGAATAAATAAAACTATTAAAAAAGAACATAAAACATTTAAGAGCTTTTGTATTTAAAAAACATACTTTAAAAGTTATGATAGTATTTTACAAAGTTAATTATTATATTTAAAATTTATTAAAGAATGCTCTGAAGGGAGGTGGAGAAAGCACGTGTCATCCGGCATACTTCACTATTACTATACTTCCTTTACAATGCAAAAGTAAATAAAATACATATATTTCAA
>JAXGGA010020577.1:0-2500 GCA_038373865.1 Uloborus plumipes | reverse complement strand
ATCAAAAACAGGCGTTAAATGTTCGTCTGAAAAAAAAATACATTCATATTTCTTTCGATAAAACAGAAAAAAAAACATAGACAATAAATAAATGCAAAATAATAGTTACTACCACAATGCGCAGACAAGTAATTGTTCTTATTGGATAAATAAAAGTAATTTTCAATTTTAAAATTATTTTTTTCTGGGTCATAGCTAAGTCTAACTTAAAAAGAAACAAACAAGTAAAAAACTGTATTTGCTTTAAGAACTTCACAATTGTGAATAAACGATTTTAATAATTGTATTTCTTGATCTGCGTGAGAACTAAAATACTTGTGAAAAATTTACGTGTATCATTCATTCATTGACAAGCATTAGCACATAATACAATAATTGATTAGCTGAATTTAACTTGCAGGCATAAAACCCAGAGAAAAATATACTACTCGAATGCAACACACATATTATTAAGCGTAATTCATGTATTGCATTCCAAATATCATTCGATATTGACTTTCATAAGCCGGGAGGAGCAGAGTAACAAAGCTCTAGAAACGAAATACATAACTCCGACGCCACATCCGCAATGACATTGATCAAAATCCGGCTTCCTTAGATTAATGTCGCGTTTAATCCGACTGAGATTCTGCAGTTCCAACTATTTCCAATTTCGAAGCAATCCCTTCCGCGGTGGTCACTTTCTCCGCCCCCCCTTCCCCTTCGCTCCTCCCGTAACGTCCTTAGTGTCGGACAATCTCTAATCCGATCACAGACATTCCTTAGGTCCCTCTCGAAAATTCCGAACCACACAAACATGCTCTTATTCCACCGACAATATAGTGTTCTTCCCTCTACAGGTAAAGTGGTACGAGGGATTGTTAAAGCGTGAGGTCCATGAGATGGTAATTGTACATACAAAAAATACTTTAAATCATATAAGTTATACAAAATAACTGTCAAAAAATATAAATATTGAAATATACGTAATGCATAATTTACTGAGAATTGGAAATAGTCTATAAACGTTTTTAAAACACATTTTGGGTTGCACAAAGATAAAAGAACCAATTGTAATGCAAGTTTATTAACTATTTTCAGTTTTTGTAAGTTCAATCAAAACCACTCAAAAACTAACCATTTTATAAAAACTCCCTAAATTTAACTTAAAACATTAAAAGCAAGCATATCTTAAACCTGGCGAATAATACTGACAAAATTAAACTTAATAATATTACGTCAAGATGTCGAAATTTATAAAAAAGTGCCAATCAAGACTAACTGAAAATAAATGAAAAGAGCAATAAAATTGAATTAACCTGCAATAAATAGTAATTTCCTACTATGCCACCTACAGTTAAAATCAAATTTACACTAAAGTCTAACACCAACTTTTCAACCAACCATAATATCACTTTAGTATTCACTAAGAAAATTTAAAGAAGACTTTAGAAGATGAAGGTGCTATGCTGCATTTTTTGAAATTATACTCTGGACAATGGTAAACAACGGACACTGGTAAGCAAAAAAAAAAAAAAAAAAAAAACTGTGCATCAAAAAGTAGATGTCATTCGACCAACTGCATACGCTTACTTAACGACAAAACCAGGAAAAAAAAAATCTGCAACAACTTCAACAATAGAGCCTTGAACTTCAATTACTCGCAATTTCGCTTTTGTCGCATAACCCCACTTCATCTCCCAAGCCTTCAATTTAAAGTTAATTTACATTTTTATTTTGTTGCTTATAAAATGAATCGCATTAGTTTATCTAACTGCTATCACTTTCTGAATTATAATAAATTGTGTAATGTTATTTTAATTGGAGCATATATTCGTATATATATTCGGAGCGTATTTTTTAGTGATAGTCGATTTAACACAGCATCTAGACCTACACTGAGAAAAGTGTTAGCTTTTATTTTCCATTTTCCCTTTACCACAATAGTTTTTATAAATATATCCTCTTACGTGTGTTATGGTACCAATTCTTTCCCTGTATCTTATTGCATAACATTCCATTTCATCGATACCTAGAAGCTGAATATAACTAATGCATAAACGCATACTACTAAAATAAAGAGAAATGAATACTGCTTTTCTTATGTACTTTTTTGGTTAAATATATCACTTTCTGTTTCGGCCGAAAAAGTAGAACAGCTTTATCGACAAAACTTGAGTCTCCCAATGCAACGATTCATAATCACAGCTAGACGTTTGCTTTATTAAAGTGAATATGCAGCCCTAAAACTCAAACCTCAGATCTTGCCATTCATTACTACGTTTTTATAGGACCAAGAGTCAAAGATAAGACAGTTTAGACAAGTTTTTTTTTTCATATATTTTTACTCTTAAATGTGTTCTCCCTTAAAAACCCGATTTCTAAAACAATCAGCGCGGTCTCTCACTGCTATTTACACACTATACTGATGGAACATTATGTTTATGATCAAATAATGGACCTAAACTGCTAGAGTCTTCTTTATAGTCTTAGTAATAAAGCCCAGCTCGTTTTAATAAAA
>JAXGGA010020576.1:0-18039 GCA_038373865.1 Uloborus plumipes | reverse complement strand
GTCTCCATTTTGATTTCATTCGAAAGATTAAAAAAAATGCGTTCTTTAGAACGTTTCTCCGCTAGCGCCGCGTAACGAGAATCTCGAAAATCCACGTTTAAGCGACTTATAAGCGATTGAAGTTTGAAAAAGTTAAATTTTTTGCTCAACTGTCAAAATCGTTACATTCTTGTTCATATCAATTTTAAATGCGACATTTCAAGCCAAGGCTTATCTCGGTAAACCTTAATTGTAACTTTTATTGTTTCAAAATACTATGGTAGTTTTGCGATAACGTTAGTATTTAGTTTAGTAGTAGCCTTGGGTATTTGATTTTAATATAGGGTATCACTTTTGTAGTAGTTGTAAAAGTGAACGTGTCTTTGATCTCTTTGAAAAGTTGTCAGAACGACGGCAGTAGATGGCGATGTTGTGCAAATGAAGCCAATAAAAATTGTCGTATTAAATTTTAAGTTTAGAGATTTTTTTTTTTTTTTTTTTTTTTTTTGCGGAATTCCGCACGGGTCACCTAGTTAATTTTTAAAACAGTAATATTTTTTCAGTTTCGTTAAAAACAGTAACATTTTAAACCATTTTAAAAGTGTGAAACATACTTTTTTTTTTCAAAAATTCTCCCTGTCATACTCCAATTATATTTTGGTCGAATGCAGCTGAAACATCTGTTTTTACAAGCTCTTAATGCACCTTTAAAAAAATTGGTAGAGCTTTTTTATATTTTTATTTTTTTCTCTGTTCCCTTAATTGAATTCTTATTTTGTCTTACATATCTCGGCGTTTTTATGAGTCTATACAGATTAGGTAGAAAATTAAATTATACCCGTCGTTTTGCTGATTCAAAATAAATAAATAAATGAATAAATAATAATAAAAATATTATAAAATAACAAAAAAAATGAATAAAATAAAAATAAATAAATCAGTTTTTCAAATACATAAAATAAAATTAATTAATTAGTAATTTAAAATGAAAAATATAACATAAACAAAAAAGTAATAAAAAAATCCCATTTCTGTTTTATTTTTTCAGTGGTTTTTGCTCATATTTTTAGCAAATTTTCTACATTAAATGGTATTGTTTTTAACTGTAATTTAAATGTATTTGAAAAGGTTACTGATTATTTTAACTATAATATTACATACGAGCTAATATTTAGAAAAGTGCCAATTTGAGTCCTAAGTGAATTTTCACTAGTATTTCAATAATTAGTTAAAAAAACAATTTTTCCCAAAAAGAAGATAAGGTTCTGCTTTCATTTCATCTAATAATATCGAAAAAAAAAATTTTTTTTTCTTCAGAAAATATTGTTTTTATACATCAAAAATCAGATCGGTAACGTGTCCCCAGTAGCAAAGCTTAGCATGCAAACAGGTCATGCGCACTTTCTAACTTCCCAAAAAAAAAACGCACTTGCACAAAAAACGATTTTATTTTTACCCCTTTGTTAATATTTTACTTTATTTTTGTTTTAATCGATTTCTGATTTTCTAGCCGATGCGAAATAAGCGTGTCCCAAGTTCCGCCGTCAGAGTGGTAACAATAACTTTCGATCTATGTTTAGGCTCCCAAAATCATTTCCTGCACCTATACCACGTGATACTGAGTACCTGGTGGGATGTTTTATCGAATCGTAATTAAAATTTTGCATTTCTGCATCTAAAATTGTAGGTAAGATTTTTTAAAGTGATTTATAAAATGTGTGTCATTTGAGTCATCAGATCGGTAACACGCTCTTTAGAGCAGTTTTTATTATTTTAAAAATTATTTTATATATAAGTATAGTCCTTTATTACAAGTGAAAAAACCACGAGTTTGATTTTGGTTTAGTGCGATCGACTCGGAAATAAAAAAAAAAAAAAACTGTGTCAGTTTGTCAAATCGGTAACAGTCAGAGCGGTAACATTGAAAAGCAGCGAATATGTTACAGAACTAACTCACACGTTTCAGAATTATAAAAAGCAAAAATCATAGGTTTTAGCCATATATATTGAATATTTTTGTTCTTAAAAAATTAAAATGAGTTCTAGTACAATTGCTTCATTTGTGGTTTGTATGACCTGACAATAGAAGTTAGTAAAATAAAAAAAATTGACACTGCAGAAGTTAATTAATTATTACTATTTTATTTATTTATTTATTTTTTGGTGCTTCAATTTCTCATAACTTTGCTAAATAACTAGATAATAACTAGCATGCTAAATTTGAATTTCTGATCAAGAAATTAAATTTCCTGCAACTAATTAAAGAAAAGCAAGCAGCAGAGTTGTGTTTTGAAAAAGTTGAAGTTGTGTGTTGTTTCAAAACAAAACAAATGTTTTATTAGCTTGGATTTGGTGATCTCATAATTTATTTTATCTAAAAACCTTATCGCTCATTTTTATTTCCAAGAAATGCTTTTTTATAATGAAATTGGATTTTTTAGCCTAATATATACATTTTAATATAATTGTCTTAATTTTATGTTAAACAAGAAGTTCTGTCAAGAACTAAACGAGCCTACTTTCCCGTACATCGATATCGGCATTCTAGCATCTGATCAATATTCTATTAATTATCTGAAACTGAAAATTATGTCAAACATACCTTTATAGCACTTAAAGCTGATTTCTAAAAGCAAAATATACCCCTCTCATCAGATGAAGTAGACACGTAAAAAGTAAATAAACGAGTAAATAAAGTTTTGTCGCACCATTTAAAGAACGTAACTGTCATAGTTCTTCCGTAGAAAAATTCCACAACCGTTTTCAAAAGAAAAATAAATAAATAAATAAAAGAACAAAGAACATCAAAACACATTTAATCAAAGAAAGAAAAAAAATCGTTATAAAATGTCTCGAATTTCATTTTTAATCCGTTGCCAGTTAATAAATATAAATAAAGAATAAAATGCTCTCGTGAATGAAAAATTTTTGTTAACAAAAAAAATCGTCTGCCAAAAAAAAAAAAAAAAAAACAATAGTAATAAATTAAACAAAACAAATAAATAAATAAACAAAAAATCGTCTGCCCAGTCAGTCATTTTTTCTGAGCCTGCATTTCCGCCATGTTTGCGTTGTCGGAGTCGGAATCAGAGTCCTCACAGAAGATTATTCAGAAAAGTACTTTACAATACATTATTTATCAAAACCATTTTCTTGCAAAGTTAGTTTGAAGGAAATCCGCCTTGAAGTTCAGAATCAACATTCAATTTAAATTTCTCCGTAGGCGCTCATGTTAACATTTTTTCTGAACGGTTCATCATTAAACGAAAAATGGTTCAAATTGAAAAGTGAAATATAGGAATGAACCTCTCCAAAATCTTTCGAACAAAAAAAAGTTTATTCAATTCGGACGGTTCACTTAAAAGTTATTAGGTGGGGAAAGGTTGTTTGTACGGTTCAATGTTGAACGAAAAAAAATGTTCAAATTGAAAATTTAAATACGGTAATGAAGCATCCTTGCCGAGATCTTTTGAACAAAAAAAAAGTTTGTTTAAATCGGACTGTTCATTCAAAAGTTATTAGGTGTGAGAGCTTGTTTGAACCGTTCAATGTTGAACGAAAAATTGTTCAAATCGGAAATTTAAAAACGGGAATGAAGTATTCTTGATAAGATCTTTCGAACAAAAAAAAGTTTATTCAATTCGGACGGTTCACTTAAAAGTTATTAGGTGGGGAAAGGTCGCTTGAACTGTTCAATGTTGAACGAAAAATTGTTCAAATCGAAAATGTAGATACGGGAATGAAGTATCCTTGATAAGATCTTTCGAACAAAAAAAAGTTTGTTCAAATCGGACTGTTCATTAAAAAGTTAGTATCGCGAGGCAGGTTGTTTGAACGGTTCAAAGTTGAACCAAAAATTGTTCAAATCGAAAAATAAAATATGGGAATGAGCTGTACTCGCCGAGATCTTTCCAACAAAAAAAAAATTGTTCAAATCGGAATGTTCAATCAAAAATTATTAGGGGGGGGACAGACAGACCGACCGATCGACCGACAGACCGACACACAAATTCTCCATCTCAATACCCTACTTTCAAATTTTTATTTTTTCGATATTCATTGTACCTTTTTATTTCTTTTTGGCTTTTTTTTAACTTGGCGATATTTTTTGGACTTGGCGATATTTTTTGGGCTTGGCGATATTTTTTGGACTTGGCGATATTTTTTGGACTTGGCGATATTTTTTGGGCTTGGCGATATTTTTTGGGATTGGCGATATTTTTTGGACTTGGCGATATTTTTTGGGCTTGGCGATATTTTTTGGGCTTGGCGATATTTTTTGGACTTGGCGATATTTTTTGGGCTTGGCGATATTTTTTGGGCTTGGCGATATTTTTTGGGCTTGGCGATATTTTTTGGGTTTGGCGATATTTTTTGGGCTTGGCGATATTTTTGACTTGGCGATATTTTTTGGGCTTGGCGATATATTTTGGACTTGGCGATATATTTTGGGCTTGGCGATATTTTTTGGGCTTGGCGATATTTTTTGGACTTGGCGATATTTTTTGGACCTGGCGATATTTTTTGGGCCTGGCGATATTTTTTGGGCTTGGCGATATTTTTTGGGCTTGGCGATATTTTTTGGGCTTGACGATATTTTTTGGGCTTGGCGATATTTTTTGGGCTTGGCGATATTTTTTGGACTTGGCGATATTTTTTGGACTTGGCGATATTTTTTAAACTTGGCGATATTTTTTGGGCTTGGCGATATTTTTTGGTCTTGGCGATATTTTTTGGGCTTGGCGATATTTTTTGGGCTTGGCGATATTTTTGGGACTTGGCGATATTTTTTGGGCTTGGCGATATTTTTTGGACTTGGCGATATTTTTTGGGCTGGGCGATATTTTTTGGACTCGGCGATATTTTTGGGCTTGGCGATATTTTTTGAGCTTGGCGATATTTCCTTGAAAAGACCTTTCGAACAAAAAAAAGTTTGTTCAAATCGGACTGTTCATTTAAAAGTTAGTATCGCGGGACCGGTTGTTTGAACGGCTCAAAGTTGAACCAAAAATTGTTCAAATCGAAAAATCAAATACGGGAATGAGCTGTACTCGCCGAGATCTTTCCAACAAAAAAAAGTTTGTCCAAATCGGAATGTTCATTCAAAAGTTATTAGGGGGGGACAGACAGACCGACAGACCGACCGACAGACCGACCGACCGACAGACCGACCGACACACAAATTCCCCATCTCAATACCCTACTTTCAAATTTTTAATTTTTCGATATTTATTTCATTTTTTTGTTTCTTTTTGACTTTTTTTTACTTGGCGATATTTTTTGGACTTGGCGATATTTTTTGAACTTGGCGATATTTTTTGGACTTGGCGACATTTTTTAGATGCATTAAGCCAATCTTAATGCTTTTTTCGTCTCTTTTATTTTTAACGGGAAAGTAGGCTAAAAAATGAAAACAAATCGCATTTTTCATTTCAAAACCGTTTTAGTTCTTAATTTTACGTTCAAAATGGGTCACTCATTTAATGGAACCATTCTAGCACTTGGTTGGTTCTTTGGCACCGCTCTTTAGAGGAAAAAAAATCTTAATTATTAATTTAAAAAAATATTTTAAAACGAATAAACAAATTTTGAGGTAAAAATCTTTTTGAACTCTATAATCATTTTTCAACTATCTGTTTGGACAAAATTATACTATTAAAGCGGTCAAGAAAACTGTTTATCTCCACCCCCTCTTTTAGTTTCGTGCCCGTCCGCAAAGGGGGCGGCAGCTGTACAAAGGTTGAAAACCCTGCTTTATGCGAATTGACGCATAAAGCTTACTTTTGTTCACATGTGTTAAAATTAAATGCCAAAATTTTAATTACTGGATTTAAAGGAACATACATTCGTACAATTGTCACGGCGGCAACAATAAAGATAGAAAACAATAAATAAATCATGAAAAAGAGTAAGCAAATTTATTAAAGTAATTAGCTATGTAAATTTATTTTGAAAAAAAAAAAAAAAAAAAACTAATTAGTGCTTAGAAACTAACTTTTCAAAAAATAAAAATAAATTTAATTTTTTTCAATAAGAACAAGAAAAATTAAACATGATCACTAAACTTACCTGAACGTTTATGTAGTGGTTCGCAAAAAGATTAAGTTTTAGCTTTTTAGGTTATTTCTAAAAAAGTGGTTTTCACGTGATGAAACACTATGTACAAACAGGCTGCCCCGCTGCTAGAAAAAAAGAAGTTGTCCAGCCACAGGAAACACAAAAATGACTCTGCATTGCTCAAAAAATTTAACATAGGGACCTTTGCCTACCCATTTTATAAGGAACCATTGCCCTAACTTGTGAAAACTCTTTAAACATTTTTTTCTTTAAGTTTATCATAGTAAAAAAACAAATGGCCGTGCTCAAATGAGATCTATTTTTGAGTGTATCGTTTTAAATAATTTTTATCAAGCTTCGAGAGCACCAAATCCACGAAATTTCTCCCAAACATTATTTGTTTTTTGTTTTTTTTTGTTTTTTTTTTTTTTTTTTTAATTAATATTTCTAACATTCAAAAAATTCAGAATACAAAAATCTGGCGCCGAAAGGGTCACGCCAAAATGACTGCGTATTGAATAATTAATTAGAACAGAACAGTGGTTCCCAACCTGCTTCTGGGTCACATGCGGGCCGCGAAGCTGACCCATGTGACCCGTTGTTTTTTTCAGTGTTTCAAATCGAAAACCACAATTATTTTTTAGTTTGAATCCAAATGTTCATAATTTTATTTCTGGAAAACAGATGCAATTAACAGAATAATCATCAAGTAATGATTACAACAATTATCCGTTAGTAATCTTCTATCCTTTTCCATATTTTCCTATGTTAGCAAAATATTCAATACTAGCAGTACCCGCACGGCGATGCCCGTGCAATAAATGTAAAGGAAGTTAACTAAATAAAGTTTAACTCACTCTTGAGACTTTATTCTTATTTTCTTGTGTGTGCGTGTGCGTGTGACGAACTTATTCATTTTTAGCGAAATTTTACGTTTCAATGGAACTTTTGACTCAACTGTAGTGCCAAGATTTTCGAAAGCTCTCAACGAACACAGCAATATTGCCCTTGAAATTTAATATAATTCACCGATTTAACAGTAATTTCAATGTAAAATTGATCGCCAAATCTAAATTTATTAACATAGGAAACCAATTGTATCAGGTAGCTCAGCCACAACCATTCTTCCATGATTTTAATGTGAGCATTAAAAGAAAAGAAATATAATGTCTTTCGTACCATCTCTTTGAAGTGATTACAATCTAACAGTTACTTTCAAATAAGCAAGATTTCACTGGCTGGGAGGTTTGGTAAATTTCCCGATTGTTGCCAAACTTTATGACGCCAAATACCGAAGAGTAACTGAATAGCCATCACTATTTTTTTTAACAATAATAGTTCCATTCTGACATTTTCGGTAACACCGAATTTTGAGGGAGTCAACTAAATAAATTTAAATTCACTCCAACCCGCTTTGAAGAAAAATGGTTATATTCTTTAGTTCAAATGCGCTCCATCTTTTAAATTCCACTTAAAGTCATGTTAAAGTTTAAATCAATTTGCCAAATAAATAAAGAGACAGAAAGTTAAGTCAGGAGATATTATTTAATCAAATTGAATAAATTTTCAAGGCTTAAATCTATATGCTAATTTAAACCGCAAAGTAACTTTAGGGACAAAAGAGCAGCTGATCTGGAAAATGGATCTAGTGTTTCAGTTCTGCGTACAGAGTTATGCCTTGAAAATCGGCTAAATTTGATTAATTAATATCTCCTGTCGTAATTAACGGACAGAAACGTGCTAAAACTTTTCTTTTTCAGAAAAAAAACCCTTTCCAGTGATATATAATGTTATGGGGTGGGGGAAGGTTTTCCCCCCTCAATTATGGCGGATACACCAAAAATGAGACTAATTAATTAATTTAAAAATAACTAATTCGAAATTTAAAATTTGGCTTTCGAGGTGCATTTTACTGGGATACGTTCGAATTTTTGAGCCAAGTTTCAGGTCTGTAGGTGCTGTGGGGGCTTCTGGCCAGCGGTTACAAACGTACAAACAAACAAACAAACACCGTCATCTTTATATATATAGATACTAGCAGTACCCGCACGGCGATGCCCGTGCAATAAATGTAAAGGAAGTTAACTAAATAAAGTTTAACTCACTCTTAAGACTTTTCTTCTTTTCGTGTGTGTGTGTGTGCGTGTGACGAACTTATTTATTTTTAGCGAAATTTTTACGTTTCAATGGAACTTTTGACACAACTGTAGTGCCAAGATTTTCGAAAACTCTCAACGAACACAGCAATATTGCCCTTGAAATTTAATATAATTCACCGATTTAACCGTAATTTCAATGCAAAATTTGTCGCCAAATCTAAATTTATTAACATAGGGAACCGATTGTATCAGGTAGCTCAGCCACAACCATTCTTCCATGATTTTAATGTGAACATTAAAAGGCAAGAAATATAATGTCTTTCGCATCATCTCTTTGAAGTGATTACAATCTAACAGTGACCCTCAAAAAAGCAAAATTTCAGTGGCTGGGAGGTTTGGTAAATTTCCCGATTGTTGCCAAACTTTACGACGCCAAATACGAAGAGTAACTGAATAGCGGTGTTACCGAAAATGTCAGAATGGAACTATTAAAAATTTAGTGATGGCGGCATTAAATACATGTTTTAAACATGCAATAAAATACTCTTTAGACTGCAAACAACTACTGTTCCTTCCCAGAGCGTTTTCTTTTTCTTTGATTTGGAGAAAGTAGTGTTTCACTGGCTGGGAGGTTTGGTAAATTTCCCGATTGTTGCCAAACTTTACGACGCCAAATACGAAGAGTAACTGAATAGCCATCACTAATTTTTTAACAATAATAGTTCCATTCTGACATTTTCGGTAACACCGAATTTTGAGGAAGTCAACTGAATAAATTTAAATTCACTCCAACCCCTCTGAAGTAAAATTATTATATCCTTTAGTTCAAATGCGCTCCACAACCTTTTAAATTCCACTTAAAGTCATGTTAAAGTTTAAATCAATTCGCCAAATAAATCAAAAAGACAGAAAGTTAAGTAAGTAACAGGAGATATTAATTATTCAAATTGAATAAATTTTCAAGACTTAAATCTATACGCTAATTTAAACCACAAAGTAACTTCAGGGACAAAAGAGCAGCTGATCTGCAAAATGGACCTAGTGTTTCAGTTTTGCGTACAGAGTTAGGCCTTGAAAATTGACTAAATTTGATTAATTAATATCTCCTGTTCTAATTAACGGACAGAAACGTGCTAAAACTTTTCTTTTTCAGAAAAAAAACCCTTTCCAGCGATATATAATGTTTTGGGGTGGGGGAAGGTTTTCCCCCTCAATTATGGCGGATACACCAAAAATGAGACTAATTAATTAATTTAAAAATAACTAATTCGAAATTAAAAATTTGGCTTTCGAGGTGCATTTTACTGGGATACGTTCGAATTTTTGGGCCAAGTTTCAGGTCTGTGGGTGCTGTGGGGGCTTCTGGCCAGCGGTTACAAACGAACAAACAAACGAACACCGTCATCTTTATATATATAGATTTTAAAATTTTAGAAGTGCTCTGGTGCCGTGAATCTTTATCTAATCTATCTAATATCTTTAAACGAGCAATTCTTGTATATATTATAATTTCGGGATCTCGAAAACGGCTCTTCTACCGATTTTTGATAAAAAATTTTTTGTATTGAGATAAAGTTTTGGTTTTTGAGTTCATCTACATCGACGTTTTTCTGTAAAAACGCGAGTTTCCACAAAAAACCCAGTTTTTTGTGCCTTCATTGAAAGTTAGAGGAGCTTTCTTTCGCCGTTTTCATAATGATTACTATTATTGTTACTGTTTCATAGCAACCACGGTTTATACTAAGAATGGATTTCATATTTCTTCACATTAGCGTAAATTGAAATTTTTATGGCATTTGGCAAACGAGTTTTGGCAACACGTTAGAATTGTTATTGTTTTTGAAATGTTAAGGAGAGCGATCAAAATAAAGTTATTGTAATATGATTTTACGGTGCACATCGTTTAAATAAGGTTTTGTTAAAAAAAAATACGGCTGTTTCAAATGCGTAATTGCAACCGAGGGCTTAAAAAGGCTTTCCGAAGTTTATCTAAATAAGTACATCGAACTTTAGAGAACAAGCACGGTTTTACAAACCTCTCTTTTTTTTTTTTAACCGAGCGGGGCTCGGTCGTCAGGTATTCATTTTAATATGAGTTTCAACAATTGAGTTTGAAAAGCTGGGCACCACTGGAATAGAAGAAAAAAAAAGAGATAAAATCAAATAAGTCGAGATTTTTATTCATAGAGAGCATTTGAAAGAGATATTGCAACATTTATGTGACCTTGAGGAGTAAAAATCCCGTCAAATCCAGCCTTGCCGCATTTGGAATTCCTTCGGAAAGAAAAAGTCTACCAGAAATCCCGACAAAAAATATCAATAATAAAAAGAAATAAATAAAATTCAATCACCAGAATAGGAAGAAGCAGAGAGGAGTATCATATGACAGTGACTGTTTAGCCACCTATTCTTTGAGTGCCAGGAAACTAGGACTCTCCAACTCTCTTCTCCACACAAGACATGGAGTGTGTTTTGCCCATCTTCTCTCTCTCTACGCGAGCGGCACAATGCCGAAACTTCTTTTTTGAAAAAAAAAAAAAAAAAAATTCTTCGGCACAAAAGAAGACAAAAGTCAAAAGATGTAACTTTAGCTGAGGTAGGAAAATGTTTTGGTGATTCGTCGAATGGTGGTACGACCGGAACTATTACTTGTGTTGACTTTGCTCTTTTGAAGATTGGGTGCTGGTTTAATAGTTCCTGCCAGTAAGAATCATGGTGTATTATTTTGGATGAACTCGGGAATTTCCTGCGTGCTTTCCAATGTTGTTTCAATGCTTTTTTTATCAAATTGCAAGCCCGATGGAACGAAAACGAAATATTTTAAAATAGTACTGCAATAAGATCTATTTTCTTAACAAATTCAATACTGTGTGGTTTTAATTATTCATTGTCTGACCAAAGCCAGACGAGATGTAAGAACATTTTGACAAAATTTCAGGAAATATATCTTTTGTTAGTCTTAAGACTTGAAATATAACAGACTCTTATTTCTTTAAATTCGTCTTTTGTTTTGTTAACGATAAGAAAAATGTGGGCTTTTTAAGAGTTCTTAAATTTAAGGGGGGGGGGACGCTCAGTAAGGCCGTTTTTCTTGATTTTCGTTTTTCTTTGTCTTCTATATTGAAATGTGTCATAAGCAGTTTCATTGAACTTTCGAAAAGCTGTTGGAGAAAGATCGGAGCTTTAAGTTTCATCTTTTTCAGATATTCTAGAATTATTGAATAATACACATATAAGTTTAAAATTGACATCACATTTTCGGCATTTTGATAAAACCAAAACACGTTGAAAATAGCTTTCCCAAGGAAAATTATTCAGTAATTGGAATTTCCTCGGAGGTCTAGCGGAAACAGTTGCAGGCCCTCGGCTTCCGCTCCTGTTGGTTAGTGGCTTCCCCCCCCCCCCACATACACACGTCTTTTTTACACTCATACACAAGCGAAAATAAACACGCATACACTCCACGTCAATACACGTACCGACATACACACGTGTTGTACATTCATACAGACACACACGCCTATCGCAATATGTGATTGCAAATAACATAATTTGAATTCAAGACGTTAAAGTTTAAATTGTTTTTTCCCTTTTCATTCATTTTTGCAATATTATACTTCAAAAAATATTACACAATTTGTCTAAACATTATAGCGGCCATTACTAAATTTTTAGAGCGGAGTTGGGAGGGATAGAAGGGGCTGAGGTGTGGTTCTTTCCATATGTAAAAAAAGTCCACACTAGGAGTAATAATATGACTTAAAGATCAGGGCTCTGGGAGTTCTGCTCAAACTTCTTTGGTTACTCCCCGTTTCTTGTAAATTGGCAAATATAATTAAAGAAAATTGCATGCTGAAGAAGATTTTTAAAAACCTCTAAAACTTTCTGATCAAGTATTAATTTGTGCCCTTTTAATACTTGATGAGTATCTTGAAAGGTTAATGTCTAAGTAGTTTTATTCTAAACGAGAAATTTGAATGAAGAACGTCAAAGGGAAAAAAAGTTTTATTAATTGTAATTTATTGGAGCTGTGTATTGTTTGTTTTACCGATTTTGTCTCTTACTTAAAGCAATTTTCATTAAAGAAAAAGGCCTCTTTTAGCTTTTTTTTGGCTACTTTTCTTTAATCATTGTCTGAGTAGTTACATGAACTGGTTTATGACATTTATAACGTGCGTGTGTTATGGCTCAAGTCTTTTTAATAGCCAAAGCTGTTCGACTATTATCCGCCACTATGAGTGAAAATAATTTAATTATTTTTTTTTAATTTTCTTTAAAGGACAAATATTTTCTTAAGCAGAGCAATTGAATGTATTACATACTCCCCAACGTGTCCCCACTTGGATTCTCCCATGGACGCTGAGGGCTTTCCGAGCTAAAATAAACATTAATGTCATTGGCATGGAGTGTGATACTCCATATACCCAGTAACGGGAAACATGGAAAGGCATAAGCTCCTGATAAATATAAAAATGCTCGCAAAAAATGGACTGGAAACGCCAAAATATGAATAGATCCACAAAAAGGACAGTATTATTCATAATATCTTCTCCTGTATCTTCGTCCCCACTACCAACTTGATGAAGTACCTCTTGATTCCAGACAATGAAGAGAGAAGGAAGTTTGGCTTTTTTTGTATTCCTCCGTGCCATCCCATTGTGTTCGTCTCTTTCTCGATGTCCCCAGCTCGTCTTTCTGTTCATTTCGGTTCATATTCTTGTGCCCTGTTTTTTATTCATTGCTGTGAAAATGATACCCGAGTCACCAAGGGCCGGAGATGATGGCACTGATCGGACTTTCCAATCTCCCGTGAATGATGAATTCTTTTTTAAGAAATGTCAGCAGAGGTGGATTAATAGTTTCGAAGATATCATGGGGCGTACGTTAAAAGGGCGTACGTTGCAGGGCAGTCAACTTTAGTTCTTCAAAAAGCGATGATGTTCTTAGTTTTGTATTTCAAGAGGTCTTTGATTTATGATGGTATTTATTTCCTCAGCTGTTACATGAAAAATGATTTTTACAACAATGTGTATTTTTTTAATTTTTTTTCTCAATTCAAGATAAAATTGACCGAAACTGGAAAGGGAGAGTGAAAAAAGGGTTATTAACCTTTAATGTCAATGAAAGGTTATATACTACACAACGCATAATGTCAATGTGCTGTGCAGCGTTCATATTTTCAAATATGTAAAATTAAAAAATGTGTAAAAACTATTAGTAAAATTTATGTGCTACAAATGAAAAAATAAATAACTAACTAAAGATTCAATCTTTGCCCTCCACTATTTCACAATAAAGCTTCTTAATTCACTTTTCAGACATTTTTGGAATATTTATGAATACAAAACATAGAGTAGAGTTTTGTAACATAGATTGCTTTTTTTTAATTAAAAAAAAACTAAAAAAAAATACAGCCTAGTTGATTCAAACCTTTTAAAAGTAAAATAATTGTAATAAACAAATATAAATCAATAAATGCTCCATTATAATGTAAAATTGAAGCAAGAAGAGCAAAAATTGCGCCAGTGTTTTCAGTTATGGGAAATCTTTTTTCCACCTTGGCATGGGTTCCACGTTATAATAATCGCCTTCTCCTAGTATTCTATCATTTAATTTGTGAATTAATACAACTTGCTTCCACTGGTCTGGACTATTTTGGAGTTGACTTGAAGATATTTTGCGTGGGTAATGTAGAATTACTCTGACTTCGTTTACTTGTTGAATGTAAGGAATTGAAAATATAAGTGGTCGCGAAAAGTGTTTTCGTGGAAACAACAAAAGTAAATAAACGTTTAGCTTCATGTTCAATTAAAAAAAAGAAAAATAAAAAAGTTTGTCAAAAAATGTATCGTTAATAATAATAATGATCCTATTTTCGTAGTATTATTCGAAGTGCTTTACTTACGTACGTGTTCACAAAAACTTTCGTTGCGTGATCGTAAATGGCAGCAAAGAGTCATTCTAAAAGGGCACTAAATATAAATTTTTTCCCAAATAAAATGGGCCGTAAAAACCAAATTCTATTAATATTTTAAAAAATCTATTAAATGTGTTTTAAAAAGTCGCGAAACTACATTGAAGCTACAATTAAAATGTCAAACAATTCGCCATCTTCATTATGCATCTCGAATCTCGCCAAGCGACCATGGTCCTTTAATCCGGCTGGAAAATCAAATGGTTTTCCAAAACGCATGTGAAATTATTCCAAAACAATTGTTATGTGGATAACTTTATTTTCTCATGACTCGTACTCCATGTTTTATTTATTTAACTAGCTGCCAGGGCAGCTAGATTAGCTTCCTGCGGCATGTTGGTGCATAACGTCCCCCCTCTCTAACTTTTACCTCATTCTGAAGTTATATTATTTGCTATAATTTAATGTTCATTCGATTTCAAGACATACCGCCCACGTGGCCCGGCGTTGCACGGGCACTTCGTGCCCTGAAAGTAGTGAGGAAAATTTCAAGAAACTACTCCCCGCCAAGGCGGCTCGCTAACAGGTGCTTCACGCCTTTACTTTTTTCCTATATAAAAAAATCATTTGAATTATTGAGATGCTTCGCGCCTTCAAGATGGTGAGGAAAGTTTCAAAATTTCAGATCGCTCAAAGGAAAAAAAGCAGACATAGATAGTCAGTTTTTAATATAAGTAGATGGCTTTTCAACGAATGAATGTTTCAAAATTTTACAAGTAGCTAGCGATAAAAATACTATGTAAGTGGTCCGCTTATGAGTTTCGTGTTTGATTTAGTTAAGCCTTTATTCAAAATTCTCATTATCATTGTTATCACTGTTTCATAGCAACCACGTTTCAACAATGGATTTCATATTTAATCATTTATTAGGCTTAATCGCTTTAAATTTGACTACTTATTGAGATCTTCGCTAATTAAAATCGTATAATTATATAAATTGAAACTAATGAAGCCTGCAAAATTACCTATCTATCGGTACCTGGTTCGACTTTCAGTTCATTGGCGTTCAGGAGAAAGAAGCGTGACATAGAAAGATAGAAAGATACTCAGTTTTTAATATAAGTAGACTAGCTGCCAGGGCAGCTAGATTAGCTTCCTGCGGCATGTTGATGCATAATGTCCACCCGCCACCCAACTTTTACCTCATTCTGATGTGATATTATTTGATATAAATCAATTTTCATAAAATTTTAAGACATACTACGTACGTGGCCCACTAATGCCCAAGCAGCTAGCTGCGTGGCCCGGCGTTGCACGGCCGCTTCGCGCCTTTAAAGTTGTAAAGGCGGCTCACTAACAGACGCTTCACGTTTTCACTTTTTTCCTGCATCAAAAAAATCATTCGAATTATTGAGATGCTTCGCGCCTTCAAAATGGTGAGGAAAATTACAGCAAGTTCTGCTCGCTCAAGGGAAAGAAGCAAACATATATACTCAGTTTTTTTTATATAAGTAGATGACTTTTCAACCGGAACAGGACATATCCGCCGCAAATTTTATCCCCCTTTTTTCCGCATGGGACATTTCCGCCGCGACTCCTATTCCTCCTCTGACTGGCACAGAACAAATCCGCCGCGCCATTTCCAAGGGTGAGAAAGGGGTTACTGGTTTAAAATTTTCATTCTTGGCGACACATCTTCATTTGGCGACAAAGACCTAATCTAAAAAGCGGAATTTATTCCCGGACCACTTATAATAGGGGGAAATCGCAAAGAAGTCAAACACACACACACACACACACACACACACACACACACACACACACACACACACACACACACACACACACACACACACACACACACACACACACAACACAGTGTAAATCAATTTAAACTTCGCCAATTTTACTTCGCCAAATATTACACTCTACCAGCTCAATCGGCGGATTTGTCCTGTCGCACAGAAACGGCGGGGAGAGACGCGGCGGAAATGTCTCATGAGGGGGATGATAGAGATAAATTTTGCGGCGGAAATGTCCTACGTTGCGGCGGAAATGTCCTGTGCCTTTTTCAACAAATGAATGTTTCAAGATATTACAAGTAGCTAGCGATAAAAATACTACGTAAGTGGCCCGCTTATGAGTTTCGTGTTTGATTTAGTTTAGCCTTCATTCCAAATTCTCATTATCATTGTTATTATTGTTTCATAGCAACAACGTTTAGCAAAAATGGATTTCATATTTAATCATTTATTAGACTTAATGGTTTTAAATTTGACTACTTATTAATTGATATCTTCGCTAATTAAAATCGTATAATTATATAAATTGAAACTAATGAAGTCTGAAAAATTACCTATCTATCGGTATCTGGTTCGACTTTCAGTTCATTGGCGTTCAGGAGAAAGTAGCGTGACATAGAAAGAAAGATAGAAAATCAGTTTTTAATATAAGTAGACTAGCTGCCAGGGCAGCTAGATTAGCTTTCTGCGGCATGTTGATGCATAACGTCCCCCTTCTCTAACCTTTACCTCATTCTGAAGTTATATTATTTGATAGAATTTAATGTTCATTCGATTTCAAGACATACCACGCACGTGGCCCGACGTTGCACGGGCACTTCGTGCCCTGAAAGTAGTGAGGAAAATTTCAAGAAACTACTCCCCGCCAAGGCGGCTCGCTAACAGGCGCTTCACGCCTTCACTTTTTTCCTATATAAAAAAATCATTCGAATTATTGAGATGCTTCGCGCCTTCAATATGGTGAGGAAAGTTTCAGTAAGTTCAGCTCGCTCAAAGGACAAAAGCAGACATAGTTACTCAGTTTTTAATATAAGTAGATGGCTCTTCAACAAATGAATGTTTCAAAATATTACCAGTAGCTAGCGATAAAAATTCTACGTAAGTGGCCCGCTTATGAGTTTCGTGTTTGATTTAGTTAAGCCTTCATTCAAAACTCTCATTATCATTGTTATTACTGTTTCATAGCAACGACGGTTTGCAAGAATGGATTTCATATTTAATCATTTATTAGGCTTAATCGCTTTAAACTTGACTACTTATTAATTGATATCTTCGCTAATTAAAATCGTATAATTATATCAATTGAAATTAATGAAGCCTGAAAAATTACCTATCTATCGGTACCTGGTTCGACTTTCAGGTTATTGGCGTTCAGGAGAAAGAAGCGTGACATAGAAAGAAAGATAGTTAGAAAGATACTCAGTTTTTAATATAAGTAGATGATAGTAGTTTTAATGAATAAGTTGTGGCAACAGTCAGATTTAATTTGTCATTTTCGCGTTCTAAACGAAATTTTAGTGTAGTGTTTTTCGTTCCCAGTAGAGTGCAGAAAATACATGAGTTTGCGTGTTGTGTGAATTTTGCTTTGCAGTCCATTTAAATACATCGTTGTTTGTGTATTTTGAATGCAGCTGTGTTCTAGTGAAAATTGGGACTTTATTCGTTTCCATTCATCTTGTTTTTTGTTTTTTTCTTGGCTGGCGGGGACGGAACTTTATGTGTATCAGCAGAAGTGAGTGCATTCTTTTCATTTCCGGATAAAAATTGATGTTAATGCTTTAAAAAAATAGGAAGAAGGCGATTGAAACTAATTTTACAAAATTAAAATAGAAAATTTATAATTATATTGGTGATACGGATTTCAAAAAATTGAAATTTTTTAGTGCTAAACTAAAACACAACTAGTGAAGATATCATTGTTGAAATTAACAGTATTTTGTTTAAAGAATTAACTTACTTTTTTATAATAGAACTGCAGATTCAATGTGATATTATTGACAATTTAATTTCTGTTGTATATAGAACAATTTCTAAGAAAAGTAGAGTTGTGCAAAATGAAACTAGATATCACAAACTGACATAATTCCTTCCACCTAGTTTTAGCACAGTAATGTTGAAGGAAGGTTAACCGTTCAGTGACCGTTTTAATGCCGAGATCTTGAACAATGAGCAAATTATATGTCGAACA